>CAXITT010000224.1:579980-599767 GCA_964033795.1 Lymnaea stagnalis
TCTCTACTGAGAGGAATGTTAATATTAGCACATTCTAGTAGTAAATAATTGGGCCCATTGATGCGTTGCCTTGGTCTATAGACACCACAGGCCCACCTTTTGATTTGAAAAACCCTAACCCTAACCACGTTACCACGATCTCTACTGAGAGGAATGTTAATATTAGCACATTCTAGTAGTAAATAATTGGGCCCATTCATGTGTTGCCTGTGGTCTACCACCTTTTGATTTGAAAAACCCTAACCCTAACCACATTCTCTGCTGAGAGGAATGTTAATATTAGCACATTCTAGTAGTAAATAATTGGGCCCATTCATGCGTTGCCTTGGTCTATAGACCACAGGCCCACCTTTTGATTTGAAAAACCCTAACCCTAACCACTTTCTCTTCTGAGAGGCATTGACCATCTCTTCCACCCTTCCTTTGGCAGGGTAGCTGCTACCCAATGGAAAAATAGTTTTGATCTCTCCCGGCCAACATGTTCAATAGTAAGCATTTTTTCTTTATGGATTGTCATATTGGTTAAATGTATGTTGTCATTCAGTCTTTTTCCCGCCCTCTCACCGAGCTTAATAAACTATTTTAAAGGTCCTTCGAACTGGTAGAGGGCCAGAACGTCACTTCTACCAATCTGATATGTTTCATAGAGAGCGTTAAGGATTTCGGACTGCGTCATCCTAAAAGCTTCCTTCCCTGACAAGGTTAGGGCCAGTGTATTGAGATGGTGGACACTGTCAAGTGTCCCGCATCTAACAGAGACACATTGTGTCTGCATCTTGAATTTAAATTGAATGTGTTGAAATGAAATAGAAAGAACACTTCGTAAAACTAATTCCGTTCGAAACATTATACAGATGAAATCAAATGAATCTGTATAATACTATACCGTTGAAATCTGTTGAACAATTGCAATACTTCCAAAGTATTCAAATTCACAATGTTAAATACAACAGTATGATAAGCTGTCAAACAGAATATCATAAAATATAAATAATTATGCTTGATGCTTTTTTTTAGAATGCCATATTATGTCATACACAACAACAAAGCAAACGAACACGAGTAGGGGCAATCTGTAACCCACTAGAGTAGGGGACAATCTGTAACCCACTAGAGTAGGGGGCAATCTGTAACCCACTAGAGTAGGGGGCAATCTGTAACCCACTAGAGAAGGGGGCAATCTGTAACCCACTTGAGTAGGGGGCAATCTGTAACCCACTAGAGTAACTAGAGTAGGGGCAATCTGTAACCCACTAGAGTAGGGGGCAATCTGTAACCCACTTGAGTAGAGGGCAATCTGTAACCCACCAGAGTAGGGGGCAATCTGTAACCCACTAGAGTAGGGGGCAATCTGTAACCCACTAGAGTAGGGGGCAATCTGTAACCCACTTGAGTAGGGGACAATCTGTAACCCCCTAGAGTAACTAGAGTAGGGGCAATCTGTAACCCACTAGAGTAGGGGGCAATCTGTAACCCACTAGAGTAGGGGGCAATCTGTAACTCACTTGAGTAGGGGACAATCTGTAACCCACTAAGAGTAACTAAAGTAGAGGCAATCTGTAACCCACTAGAGTAACTAGAGTAGGGGGCAATCTGTAACCCACTAGAGTAACTAGAGTAGGGGCAATCTGTAACCCACTAGAGTAACTTCAGTTTGCAGTTACTAGATGGCGTTTAGTGATTTACATATGACTTATATTTGTTTTTACCAAACCCTTTATTTTATTTTTGTATTTGCTATTTTGAATTGTACTTTTTAGTAACGGCAATAGGCAGCGGGAGACGAAAATTTTTTAGAAGCACTGGTGTAGCCCAACAAAATATATGTCACATGTGTGTTGAACATACAGTAGACTAAATATTACTTAGTACTGAGTATATCTAGCGAGTTCATTTTTGAAAATACATGGCAACATTACGATAGATTGTACAAAACACTGTGTAATATTTTGATAGCATTCCAGATATAAATATACTATTTTTGGACTGTAGAATTTTAAAATAATTTACGTACTTTCTGCTAGACAGCCACACCCTAGCCCCCACAGACCATACGTATGCGTACGTAAAATCTTTAAAAATCAACAAGCTCCCTACCCCCTGCACTGTGTAGGTACTATATGGATTGCTGAGGAATGACTAAGATTGTCACCAGGGCTACTTTTATCATGTGATTATGTCAGGTGATTATGACAACACAAAGCAACACTATGACTATCTCCACTATCAGTACCAAAATGTGGTGGTGTTAATTTGTAATTTGATAGACTTAAATAATTTGAACCCCACCCATACGCAAATCTCATAAATCAACACCACTCCATTCCCCTCTAAGGGAAAAAGTAATATAATTATAGCTGGTCCCCCCACCAATGATATTTCTCGATCTATTCACGGCTGGCCGTAAAATGCAAATGCAAGTTAAAACTAACAACTGAGAAAGTACTTTTTTATTTTGTATTTCTTTTTTAATACCCAAAAACTAAAGGAATATATCTACTTTCAACACTGTCTCTATATATCGTAGTTCTGTCAGGTCTAGGCGTACAATCATTAAAAGACATCTCACAATTGTACATTGTAAGCCAAAGTCGTAAGAGTAAACAGGTCTGCTAAATTGAAGTTTAAATTTTAATACAATAATTAAAGTTATCAAAGTCAATTACACAATATTATATGCAATACATAATTTTTGCAGGCCGATTATTTTTAAAATCTAAGATATCATTACTACATGTATGGTACTGTAAACCCTTCACTATTTACCAGATGTGGGGCTGCATATTTTTAGGTACACATGTGAGAACTTAGAGGTGTCAATTAAAGATGTGCACATCTTACAGTTGCCAATTACAGCTGTGCACAACTTAGAGGTGTGAATAACAGATGTGCACAACTTAGAGGTGCAGATGAGAGATTTGCACAACTTAGAGGTGCAGATGAGAGATGTGCACAACTTAGAGGTGCCAATTAGAGATGTGCACAACTTAGAGGTGCCAATTACAGATGTGCGTAACTTAGAGGTACAGATTATAAATGTGCACAACTTAGAGGCGCATATCAGAGATGTGCGCAACTTAGAGGTGCATATTAGAGATGTGCACAACTTAGAGGTGCAGATTAGAGATGTGCACAACTTAGAGGTGCAGATGAGAGATGTGCACAACTTAGAAGTGCCAATTAGAGATGTGCACAACTTAGAGGTGCCAATTACAGATGTGCACAACTTAGAGGTACAGATTATAAATGTGCACAACTTAGAGGCGCAGATTAGAGATGTGCGCAACTTAGAGGTGCATATTAGAGATGTGCACAACTTAGAGGTGTAGATTAGAGATGTGCACAACTTAGATGTGTCGATTTCAGATGTGCACATCTTAGAGGTGCCAATTACAGATGTGCACAACTTAGAGGTACAGATTAGAAATGTGCACAACTTAGAGGTGCAGATTAGAGATGTGCACAACTTAGAGATGTACATTAGAGATGTGCACAACTTAAAGGTGTCAATTTTAGATGTGCACAACATAGAGGTGCCAATTGCAGATGTGCAGAACTTAGAGGTGTGAATTACAGATGTGCACAACTTAGTGGTGTTAATTACAGATGTGCACAACTTATAGGTGCAAATTTTGATAAATAGAGAATATATTTTAAGGGTTTTAAGAGAACATTTATGAAAAAGTAACAATTTAAAAGTTAATATAATAATTCTATTGTTTTCAAATATACATCTCTAATCAATAAAATAGAATTATTGATTCAATCAAATTTAATTGGTGGTACTGGAAAATGTAAAAAAAATTTCATGCAATTCTATGACTTTATCTGGTTTAAACTGCATGGACCGGGATATTAAATTCTAAGAATTTATCTGGTTTAAACCACATGGACCATGAAATAAATGAATAACAACTTTAAATTTTCTCCCTGCATTGGCAGATTTCCTCTTCCCAAACTGTGTTGGCCGATAAAAAATGTGTTGAAAGAATAAGTTCCAGTCCAATATTTTACACCAAATAATTATTTATTAATAAATGAACTTCTGTTTTTTGCTCTTCTGTGTCTTTTTTTAAACTTTGGAGTTATTTTTACAACGATCTTTATCAAGCAAATTTGTGTCAGTAGATTTTCGCGAAGTGGATGAGGCCATAACTGGACCATCTGATTTTGGGAGATGATTTTCCGATCGCACATGAAAACAATGATAATTCTGATTACTTTTCTAGTGGGTCAGAAAGCGAAAGTTTCCACGATTTAGATCTAGACCAAGAATGAGTAGGCGATGCCGCAACAACAGGACTCGTTCAAAACTATGTTGCAGATGATTTTGTGACAACAAAAAATAATTGGATGTTGTTCTATTTATGTTTTCTTATATTTCATTTTACGGATTGAATATTTATATGGGAGCTTTTTAAATTTTATGTTTTTTACTATTAAGTAATGTTTATGTTGTGCTTTGTTACTTTAACGTAATTATAGGTATCAGAAGAATTTTTTTTTTTAAATCGATTAATAACTTAAACATATACAAATAATACATTTTCTGAAAGATAAATAAAAATGATATCATATTATATAAACATTATAATAATATGCCTTCAAAAAATTGTAGTTTGAGGTACTTGAAAAGGAACATTTTCTTTATTTTATTTATTATTGGTCACTCCAAGGTCAAGGTCACGGTCAGCGAGTATAACAAATCATTAAAAAAATAGCCAGTATGATTCCCCACCCAGTCTATTTTCAATAAATATATACTTTATAGGGTCTAGCTATACTATAAGCATAAGAAAAATCACATTTTTCAAAAGCACCCAAAAATCTCTAAATTGCCTGCACAGTACAGAAACATACAATGGACAGTTGGTGGTTTAAGTTTTAAACTTGAAAAAAAAATCTAAATTGAATAATTTTTAAATAAAATTATATGATTGATATACTGATATTGAAAGCAAAAAATAAATAACCATTTTATTGATTGAATAAACTCACAAGTAGAGCTGCATATTAGGTAAAAAAAGAAAACATTTTTAGCCCTGTAACCGTCATAATGTCCAATCATCGGCCACTATACCCCTTTATGTCGTGTCATGGTCGATATACTCAGCCGCTGGCAAAATCGTTATTAAAAATGCGAATAATTCAATTTATATTGGTTAAGGGGAAATCCATCTAAATACATGAGTTTTCTTTCTATTTGTGTATGTCTGTATGTTCACGTGCTTTTTTTTCAAGGATTTTTGACTGGGTGTGAAATTTTCTCAAATTTTTAGACTGTCATAATGTCTGATGCCGGAGAGGGGTCCCCCCTCTTGATTGCAAAATAAACACAAAGTTTCTTATTGGAATTAGAATTACTTCAAATAGATTAGAATGAACACAGCGATTTCAGAGATATTCCATGTGCTAGTAATGACAGTATTAGCTTTAGCGGTGATGGCGACATAAGAATCAGGTATTGACATTTTTAGCCCTAAGCTAATCCTTTTATTAAAGAAATTTGTTTGGGAAAGGGTGGAAATTGAATCGAAAATTGACAAAGATTGGATCCCAAAGACCTATCCCAAAGACCTACCCCAAAGACACTTATGTCTGTGTATGTTCTGGAGTTTAATTAATAAAAAAATGTATTTAATAACTGTCATTGAAAAGGAATATTTGAACTCATTTCCTGCTTTCGCCCATGTATTTTCTTATTTTATATGACAGAAATTTGAAGTCGTGAATGAACAAAATTCACCAATATATCACCCTTTTCAATATAAGTCACTATAACTTGTCATTTTCTGGCAGAATATTGCTTCATCTCAAAAAAATAATTTTATAATAGTTTGAACAATTTATGGAGCATTAGTTTGGGTTGAATTCAGATTTTGAGTAGTAAAATTTTACTAACTCTGTAAAGATTAAGGTCAAATTTGACATACATAATTTAAAAACAAATTCTTTTCATACCATAAGTTACTTTGTTTAATGCATACTTTTAAGGGTCTCTGTATTGTCATTACTGACAAGCATATGAAAATGCTAAAATTGGCCTGACGCTAAAGAAAAATGTTATAGGATTAAGATAACTACCTTCTATCAACGCCTGGCAATCTCATCATGATAGTTCTTTTACAGCTGTCTTTGTTGTTCATTCTCCTAGTCAAAATAGCTGTTCTCTGCTTCCACCATCTATTAAGCTCTCCAGTAAAAGTTTAGTCTTATCTCACAAATCTCCCTTGCCATGGACCTGCCAGATTAACCAACAATGATTAAGGCTGTAGACTGGGCAGCATTGAATTATTGGTGAAATCTTAATACATGTGATAAAATCATAAACAGTTTTTGTGAGAGATATCAACAATCTAGCACACAACGTTTTGAAAAAACTATTTTAAGATCTGTGCTGATGTACCATGTGCTAATGAGCTCTGGAGGTTTGTGTAGATAAGTTGTTTTTAAAGAAGATAAATGACAAAATATTTTATGAAAAAATATCTTTACCCACATTTGAATTATTGTTTATATACTTATATCAATTTATATAATTAATATCAAATTAAAATGCATTATGCCTTTTAATGTGAAACTTTTATGTGTGTCATCAAACAGACGGTGAAGTTTTAGTTTTTTGGTAAAATCCTTCAGAGGCTTTCAACTTAACACAAATAATAAGTAGATATTTTTTTATCAATAACAAATATTTCTAATCCCACTCAGCAAATGACAAATTACCATGGGCCTAAATCTCCTTTAGTTTATTTCTCAGCCACATGTTGTCTCTCCCTATCGTGCTGATGGGACTGCAGTACTTTAAAAAATATCTTTTAGACAAATCTGCAAAAACACTGAATAGATAAACATCTACAGTTTAGTGCTTAGGATTGAGCACTCTATATTTGGATTAGAAAAGAAGCGTGCTAGCTTAAGCATTTATTGCTACTAAAAATTGCAGATGTTTCCTCACTTGCAGGTGATTTGATGAATTTATATTAGTTGAACATTATTTTAGAATTATTTAATGGGTAGACCTGACTCTTGACTTTGAACTAGGAGTACCAAAACCAAGACAGTACTTTGGGCATTTGGCAGTCAGTCTAGCGTGGTGACAAGACCACTTTCCATAAACAAAAATTAATACAATATTATTTTTAAAATTTATAAGATAAAAAAGATTCTTTTATTGATCAAAATAAACAAAATTTTTTAATAAAAAAAATTACATTATACATATTCCTTTCAGTGCACAGATCAATACATATTGTAACCAAGACAATTTACAATTATAACAATTAAACACAATACATCTAAACTGTGACAATAATGACTTAATTAGTAATTGTTTAGATTTGGTAACCGTTGGGGAAGCAGGCTGGTAAATTTGTACAGACTGGGGAACAAAACAAAGTTTTTAATATCTTTTGATCCTAACTTTAAAAGAAAGAATTCGCCCTAATCAGGCTGATCTTAGGTAAATGTGATGAAAGTTAAGAGGGTGGGATGTATCACCAAAAATTTGTTAGTTTTACAGCATTTATCTTCAAAAACTTCTTCAAGTGACTGATGTTTGATTTGTGTGATATTAACTAATAGCTTGCTTGACTAGTCTCTTTAATCTGTCTTTGATGAATTCCCACATCAGTAAGTAATAAGGAAGTTTAATAGGCTTCCAATTGCTGCATTTTATAATAAATTAATAACAATAATAACATGTTCGTTTACGCCAAAATTTTACTTTTCTTAAAAATATAAAAGTCTTTGGTTGACTTTTAATTCAAATTTTTGGCTGTGTTCATGCCATGTCAGCTTATTATTAATAATGGCATTAATGGTGATACCTAGATTGAGATACTAATAATATGTCTCTACTTCCTTAAGAGTCAATACTCGTCTAATTCTAATTCTAATCTAAACTTAATATTCTAACTTTACTTCTTGTCTAAATTTAATATTCTGACCACATTTCTTCAAATTGCATGTCTAAACTTAATATTCTAATTAACTATACGTCTATTCTAAACAAACTACTGAAATGCTATAAAAATAAAAATTTCAGAGCTTTAACTTTAACTTTGCTGAGAAAAAAGTAGACATCTAAATCTAATTGTATTTTGAGTGTCCAAGAATTTAAAAGATGTCTTTTTTCAATCACACATTTTTTAGGATTTATTTATTACTATTTATATAAGGCCAAATTCTGACACTAAAAATGCGATAATTTTTTTTCTAATTAGGACAGAAAAATTAATTTCTATTTTTAATTTTTAAAATAGTATAGAATGAGACAACATAACAATAACATGATATGGAAAGGAAATTGAAATACTGAGCCTTTTCTAATGATATAAGTAAGTGAATTAATATAAGTCTCGTCAATATATAACAATTTTCGCATGTAAACTTACGTGTATTCTTTATTAAATTAACTCCAGGCAGAAGTAGTTCACTAATGCTGAATTATACAGCGCTTTTAAATTATTTGATTTCTAAAGCGTCTTTGAACATGGCCCCCAACCTAAGATACATAACTCCATTTGTTTTGTATTTTTTACCCTATTACCAGATTTTTAATCACCTAATAGTTGGTATGCTAAACGAAATTTTCAAACTAGGGGTGTTCACAAAAAACAATGAAACACTTGTGGGGTTTGAACTTAATTAGATGTTCCGTTTTGGGCACAAAATTCATTTTTTACTTAAACGAGGTGTATAAATATAATTCCAAACAAAGGCTCTTGCGTGGGTAAATGGATCTAGACCAAACTTAGTACAAATGCACTTGATAATCCATATTCAAATACCCGTATTGAAGGCTGAAGGGTAATGACACGTAATTTAAATTTTTCCTTAAACTAGACAATATACCCAATGTCACTCGTGATGGCATTCAGAAATGAACATATTCTTCAGCCCTTTAGCTATAATCTAAATTAAGGGGCCTGTTAAAAAAAAATATTGTTTTTTTAAAATTTTCTCCCCCAAATACCATTTATAAATTACAATCAGAAAGGGATCCTAATCCCCAATGGGATCCCTTCCCTGTTGTGATCCCATTCCCCAGTATAGGATGCCATTCCTGAAAGGGATCTCAGGGAGATCCTCATACAATAGGATCCAATTTCCCATTGGATCACATTAGCATTGGGATCCTGTTCTCAGTAGGATCCCATTTCCCATTGGATCACATTAGCATTGGGATCCTGTTCTCAGTAGGATCCCATTTCCCATGGGATCACATTAGCATTGGGATCCTGTTCTCAGTAGGATCCCATTTCCCGATGGGAACCCAACCCCGATGGGATCCCTTTCCCTGATGAAATCATGTTTTCTGAAGGGATCCTGTTCTTGGTGGGATCTCTATGCCAGGGGGTATCCAGTACCCTGTTGGATCCCATTCTCTGGTGAGATCCTGTTCCTTGGTGGGATCCCTTTCTCCGTGTGATCCCATTTAGATTGTGATCTATTCTCTGTTGTGATGCTGTACTAGATTGGATCACATTTTCTCAGTTGGATCCCGTTTCCCGTTAGGATCCTGTTCCTCGGTGGGATCACATTACTGGAGGGTTCCTGTTCCCAGGTGGGATCACATTCCTGGAGGGTTCCTGTTCCCAGGTGGGATTATGAACGGTTTTTGAACAAGATCTAACAATTCACGTAGCAGTGTATGCTTTAATCTAAGCCTTCAAATTCAATAATGTAGGCCATAATAATTAATAATAATAATGGAAAATTAATTTTGAACTTTCTAGAAAGTTTCAAAATTATCTTTAATTCTTATTCCATAGCATTAGAGGAAACTAATTAAATGTTAATGAAACATAATAAAAATAATAGCGAAGAGAATTAAAATAACCTACTTCTATGTGACTTGATGGACATAGGCAAGGCTTTGTAGGTATTTCCTTCTTAATCCACATGTAAATATTGGTGGATTTAAAAGTAACATAATAAAATGCATTCCATTTGAGGGTGGTCTGAGAATTTTTTTGAAAATTCTATAAAATAACAGGTTAGATCTTCTGCATTTTAAACATTTTCATGGAAAAACTTTTTTTAAAGTTTCACTCCATTATTTATTGTACCGAATTTTAACATGGCCCCTTATTCAAGGCATAACTAAAATGCACCTTAAAGAATGGAACCCCACAGGAGACCCTTTTTAAACCTAAAATAGAAAAAAGCATGATGCCATCATAAAATTTATAATAAACACATAGCCCTACTCTAAAATAGGCATGCTTTTATGATGAACTATAGTTCAAAAATTAGATTAGACAAGTAGTATCCAAGAGGGCAGCAAAATAATTTTGAGCTGATGAAGACTTCCTGCTGACACATTTGTTATTTTGTTGCATTAATTTTTCAAGTTTTCCCATTCTTTGTTAGTTTGTTTCACTCATTAATTAACCATTTCCCTTTTTGCTAACTTGATTGCAGTCTCTCCCCTTTATTACCATTATTATTATTATCATTTAATTTTATTATGACTCAACATAACATAGTCATAGATGCTATACTATTTGATATATTATATATAAATTATAATACATAGTATAGTATAGGCTTAGTTACTGTGTAGTGTAAGTGTAGGCATAGCCGCCAATCATGGCTATTTTTTTTAGTCAGTAAGTAAGGCTGTTTTCAGTGTAAGTGTGATAATTATACTAGTTATTTTTCATAAATTTCTGAGGCTAATGCAGAGAATTGGTGTCATTCATTGGGGATACATTTAGGGTTCTGGGTTAGGTTTAGGGATTGAGGGTTTTATATGCCTATTTTTATTTTTTTTTAAAATAGATATTGTGAATATGGCGCCTAATGCTGACTAACCAATCCTGACGACTCCTTCAATCTTCATTACATTTTATTATTTTTAATTTTTATCATTTACCAAATAATTTAAATTCTCAGGGCCTGTCGTCTGAGCAATCCTTAGCAATCAGACTTCTGGCAGTGAAATTTGAATCATGCCAAGTTTTTGTGTATCATACCGAAAAGGTATTTACCCTTCGAAGGTGTGAGAAACTTGACCATGTCGTGTTTTTAATTTTTATAGTCGTGCAATTTAATTGAATGGCTGCCATTTTGATAAAACAGCAGAAACTGTAATGTCACGTGAAGAAAATTGAAGCAGCGATTGGTTATCGCATCTAACACATTATTTTATCAAATTCTCATTTTGGGGGGGGGGGGGGGGGTGAACCATATACAAAATAGTGCGTTCATGTAAAAATGTGACGAAAACTTTGATCGTGTGAACAGAATAATAATTTTTACAGAATAAAATCAATAATCATAATATTTTTTAATATATTTAGAAAAACTCTCATTGTTAGATCTATACAGAAGAGGCCGTCTCTTTGATGTCTCCGATTAAACAAAATTACATCTTATGACAATTGTGATGTATGTGATTGTAATTATGTTGATCATTGTGCCAGTTGCAGTAGTGATGTGTGATCGTGTTCAAGCCAAATCAAACTGAAGGTCGCCACATGTCACTAGTGAATTTTTGTAAGATGCAGAAATGTGTATTCTGACACCTCCTTTGACCTTGACCGGTAATGACCGTGAGATGGTAATATCAAATGGGTCAAAGATGAAATTGCCCTGAAATATAATAAATATTATCCACACATCTAAACTTAACTTTACAGTTATTCAAAGATAATTATTATTATTAATTTTTCTTGACAATATGTAACAAAACATCAAAATTGAACAATTTTTTATACTAATAATTATGGAAAATATGAACTATTTTCTATTTATAGCGTTGATTATTTTCACAATTAGGTTAATTGTTCATGCCATTACTAAATTAATTTTAACAAAGAATACTCTATGAAATAATAGCACCATAGCATGTTCCATGAAAATTGCGAAAATATTCTCACTAGTTTTTCGATGCGCGATTGAACTTCAAGAAATTGATACACATTTAGATTCTAAATTACTTACTGCCGGGAAGGGGCATTGACAGGGGAGACCAATCTTGATCAGCTGAGAAGGACACTGCGGGTCTGTCAACAGAGTACAAAGGTCGCTATAGTTGCAGGAGCCGATGTTATTTTTGCAAGGTACCTTGATCCAAAGGCCGACAATTTTTTTCCATATCACAACACTGACCTTTATATGTTGGTTAAAAATAAACAACAATAACAAAAAAATTTAAAAAAAAAACAGTAAAGCCTCACTTGAGAGGTCCTCAAACATTTTCCCAAAAGGCCAAATAGTTAAAACGATATGTTTGAGTTAAAACATTTATATGTGTGAAATTGCGTGGGTTAATACATTATATACTGCTGGTCAAAGGAAACAATTATGAGTCACTTCCCCTCTTTGGCGTCCACATGAAGGTGAAAATGAGATAACTGCACATTATGACGTTAATGATACATTGTTTCATTATGTAGTTCATGACAAACGTAATTCAGCTATAGTTATAGTATAGTTAACAACTTCCTTACACACAACAAATTACAAAGGGGACCCCCCCCCCTCACGCCTCCCCCACCCCCCAACCTTAAAATTATTTTCGTTACTTCTTCATAAATATGTGTTTTCCGATTGTCTCCCATTGTAAGGGGCGTTCAACCCATCAAGGGGTCGCGACCCAGAGTTTGAGAACCGCTGCCTTAAGAGGAGAGTCAAATGAAAATTTTTTTTTTTTTAAACTTACCTTGAGTGGAGAGCCAAAAATTGATTTAATCAAAAGTTGCCCCGAGACGGTGATGTTGCCAGGTATTTTAATGGGGTCAGGGCTCAAATTGATGTCAGAAGGCACAAGGATCTCCGCATTGGGGTCAGCGCAGTTCTTGAATGAATATGAGTTTACTGGCCCGAAATCTTTCTTCTTCTTTTTACAGTATAAAAAAAAAGGGGGGGGGGGAGGGGCAAATAAGAAACACTATGATTAATAGTTATGACTGTGAAGCCTTGTTGAATTAATTCTAAGTAGTTATGTAATCAACGTTATGAGCATCTATGTAATCCAATACTTGCATTGGGCACCCGGCAGAGGCGTAGCGAGGGTGTTTGCGCCCGGGGACAAGATTCGCACCCAGGGACACGATCCATTTTAAAGCGCCCCTTTTTTCTTTTATTTATACTCTCAAACCCATTATTTTCATCAATAAAATAATATCAAAGCACATTTTGGCGCCCCTAACTAGCTGGCGCCCGGGGACATCTGTCCCCCCTGCCCCCCCCCCCCCCCCCCCCCCCCCCCCCCCCCCCCCCCCCCCCCCCCCCCAGCGCCCCCACCTAGCTGGCGCCCGGGGACATCTGCCCCCCCTGCACCCCCCCCCCCCTCGCTACGTCTCTGGCACCCGAGTATCACGAGTCCTTGGATCTATTTAATATAGGGCTAACATATAATATATTTTCGGATGACATAATAGTATGTGTAGTAGCTTAGGCCCAATCACAAACTTTCAGTTAGAGGACGTTCCCTCTAATGTGGGCATTTTCCCCCTTCTACGGAAACATTAAGTTAGTTTTCATAATAGCAAAAATATTTAATTATTAATTATAATTTTTTAATACCAACACTGTCAAATACTGATGCTAAAATTAATTGAAAGTGATAAAATTCATTGAAATTGAAAAAAAAAAATAATTAAAATTGATAAAATTCAATAAAATTGACAAAATTCAATGAAATTGATCAAATAAATTGAAATTGATAAAAATTGATTGAATTTAATAAAATCAATTTAAAGTGTTGCAAACGTATCTTCATCTCTCATATCTGGATAAAGGTAATCTAGTCAAGTTTGAGAATACAAACAATTGCTTATCTGAATGTCATGAAATATCAATTGTAATTAGTAATAATAACTCGGAGAAATTGCTCACAATGAGGACCACGACCAAACCAACTGGTCACAATGAGGACCACGACCAAACCAACTGGTCACAATGAGGACCACGACCAAACCAACTGCTCACAATGAGGACTACGACCAAACCAACTGCTCACAATGAGGACTACGACCAAACCAACTGCTCACAATGAGGACTACGACCAAACCAACTGCTCACAACGAGGACCACGACCAAACCAACTGCTCACAATGAGGACTACGACCAAACCAACTGGTCACAATGAGGACTAAGTCCAAACCAACTGCTCACAATGAGGACTACAACCAAACCAACTGGTCACAATGAGGACTACGACCAAACCAACTGGTCACAATGAGGACTACGACCAAACCAACTGCTCACAATGAGGACTACGACCAAACCAACTGCTCACAATGAGGACTACGACCAAACCAACTGGTCACAATGAGGACCACGACCAAACCAACTGGTCACAATGAGGACTACGACCAAACCAACTGGTCACAATGAGGACCACGACCAAACCAACTGGTCACAATGAGGACCACGACCAAACCAACTGGTCACAATGAGGACCACGTATTACTTCCTTGTTTCTAGTTTTTAGTTAGAGTTAAAAATAAGGGAAGTAAATTGTTGATTTTATTCTTTAAAAAACCCCACTAAAACTGTCGATGGCAGGAAATGTCAAGATTTGAATGTTATCAGTTCTTTTGAATAAGTTAAAGTTATTATTTTGTTGCGAATTTCATTGGTTATTAAATTATCAGCTCTTATCTGAACTCAGGATGCACTTTCTGTTTTATTTGCCTTTCGTCGTAGAGAGTTGATTTAATTTATTTCATGACCCAGTAACGCAGGTCAAAATTGAAATGACGTCACATATCAGAACTAAGTTGTTTCATAAAAAAATAAAACAAAAATAGAAACATCATTTTGTAAGTGAAACGATGGTATAAAGTTGTTATGGGAAGTTTGGAGTTTAACCATGGCTTGACGAGGATAGCTTTGGTTTAACCATTGTTTGAGAAGGGTAACTTTGGGTTAACCACTTTTTGAGGAGGATGACTTTGGTTTAACCACAGTTTGATAAAGATGATATAGTAAGATAACAACTGGAAATCTTTATGTTGAGTAAACGTAAAGGTAATACAAATCCAAAAATAGGATGCTGCTTCCAGTTAAACAGATCAGAACAGAACCGAATAGCTTCAAAGATAACAGATCCTTATGGCATACTTTCAAACATACCAGATCATTTTTGATATCCTCAAAACTTACAAGATCATTATTGATATCCTCGAAACTTACAAGATCATTATTGATATCCTCGAGACTTACAAGATCATTATTGATATCCTCGAAACTTACAAGATCATTATTGATATCCTCGAAACTTACAAGATCATTATTGATATCCTTGAGACTTACAAGATCATTATTGATATCCTCGAGACTTACAAGATCATTATTGATATCCTCGAAACTTACAAGATCATTATTGATATCCTTCAAACATACCAGACCACCAACTGTATCCCACCCCCCCCCCCCCCACATCCCACACCCCCCCCCCCTCTGTAAGGGCGTACAGAAAAAAGGAGAAGATTTGTTATGGATATCTTTGTGCCAAGCAACGTCGACTTACTTGAACGGGATCCAGCACGGGATATGGCTTCCGACCGTACGTCACGTGCTTCAGCAAGGTCATGACGTCATCGTGAGCTTGTAGTTCTAGCTCACTCATCACGGACAAAACCTCAGCTCGTGAAGTTACTGCAACTAATGCCAGAACGGCCAACAGGTCCAAAGTCTTCATGGCTGCACAGGGGTGGACAATTTAAACTTCTTTTGAAAATTATGTTTCTTAATGCATTTTAACATAAAACTGTTTTTTAAAGGAAATCAGGAGCATACAGAGTATGGGGTACGTCTTAGTTTTGATAACACAGATAGCTTGCCAACATTTTTCAGTTTGGTCTTGTTCCAAATTAATGTTTGTGTTCCTAAACTCGATTCCCGTAAGCTGGGAAGGGCTAATTGAAACAGACCCAAATATATATATATATATATATATATATATATATATATATATATATATATATATATATATATATTTTTATAACACAGATATCTTGCCAACATTTTTCTGTTTGCTCTTGTTCCAAATTAATGTGTGTGTTCCTAAACTCGATTCCCGTGAGCGGGGAAGGGCTAATTGAAACAGACCCAAATATATATATATATATATATATATATATATATATATATATACATAGATATGATATAATATATGGGATTGTTTTTTGCCGTCATACATTGCGTCATATCATTGCACCCCGCTTAAACTCAGTGCTAACGAATTGTGTACACATCAGAAAACATTTTGGGGTTTTCATTCGTATGTTCAACTTTCTTATTTTCAACTTTCTTATCTTCAACTTTCTTATTTTCAACTTTCTTATTTTTAACTTTCTTATTTTCAACTTTCTTATTTTCAACTTTCTTATTTTCAACTTTCTTATTTTCAACTTTCTTATTTTCCACTTTCTTATTTTCAACTTTCTTATTTTCAACTTTCTTATGTTCTACTCTCTAATGTTCTACTTTGATATTTTTCTACTTTCATATGTTCTCACGACTACTTTTCTTATTTTCTACTCTCGTATGTTCTATCTCTCTTGTGCTCTATCTCTCTTGTGCTCTATCTCTCTTGTGCTCTATCTCTCTTGTGCTCTATCTCTCTTGTGCTCTATCTCTCTTGTGCTCTATCTCTCTTGTGCTCTATCTCTCTTGTGCTCTATCTCTCTTGTGCTCTATCTCTCTTGTGCTCTATCTCTCTTGTGCTCTATCTCTCTTGTGCTCTATCTCTCTTGTGCTCTATCTCTCTTGTGCTCTATCTCTCTTGTGCTCTATCTCTCTTGTGCTCTATCTCTCTTGTGCTCTATCTCTCTTGTGCTCTATCTCTCTTGTGCTCTATCTCTCTTGTGCTCTATCTCTCTTGTGCTCTATCTCTCTTGTGCTCTATCTCTCTTGTGCTCTATCTCTCTTGTGCTCTATCTCTCTTGTGCTCTATCTCTCTTGTGCTCTATCTCTCTTGTGCTCTATCTCTCTTGTGCTCTATCTCTCTTGTGCTCTATCTCTCTTGTGCTCTATCTCTCTTGTGCTCTATCTCTCTTGTGCTCTATCTCTCTTGTGCTCTATCTCTCTTGTGCTCTATCTCTCTTGTGCTCTATCTCTCTTGTGCTCTATCTCTCTTGTGCTCTATCTCTCTTGTGCTCTATCTCTCTTGTGCTCTATCTCTCTTGTGCTCTATCTCTCTTGTGCTCTATCTCTCTTGTGCTCTATCTCTCTTGTGCTCTATCTCTCTTGTGCTCTATCTCTCTTGTGCTCTATCTCTCTTGTGCTCTATCTCTCTTGTGCTCTATCTCTCTTGTGCTCTATCTCTCTTGTGCTCTATCTCTCTTGTGCTCTATCTCTCTTGTGCTCTATCTCTCTTGTGCTCTATCTCTCTTGTGCTCTATCTCTCTTGTGCTCAACTTTCTTCTGTTGGCTTTTATACTTTTAATTATTGACTTATGCGCCATGCCATTTAGTTAAATTATTGAATCGGTTTTTAAAACCGAAAACATTCTAGAAATTCAATTTTGAACTAAAGAGATTTCGCTGAACTGTGCCCTATTGTTTCGGTTGCCTTGAACTGCAGTCCCTTTACATTTTAGACATGGGCTTACCTGTTGCAGATTGTGTTCCTTGTTTTTCACGGGAGGTCTCGATAACGCTGCTATCTGTAGAATGATTTCTGACAAGCTCTCGTCATCGTATTTATTTGTTGGCTCCGATGGGATGTGGCCGCAGAGTTGTCTGGGAAATACAAATTAAAAGCACTTCCTTGATGGTTTTTAATTTTTGAAAAAAAATATTTTATAGAATTTAGTTCACTTCTTTATTTCCTGGTTTAAATCGCTTCATTTTGAACACCGTCCACACTAACGTTGAAACAGACAAAAACTAAGGCTATGAATAATTGCAGCTTAAGACTAGAGTGCACTCACGGTTAGTGTTAGCCATGCTGACTCACGCGTCAGTGAATGTGGTGCACTTAGTCCAACGTCATTTAGATCATCTTATCTAGTGCGTGACTCCTAGCCAGGGGCGTCATTTCAAGGAAAAAAGGGGGGGGGCAAAGCCAAAACTTGGTAGGCTTGTTAAGTTGCTTATTACTGGAAACGCCACAGTACATAGCAATTTAAATAAAACCTACCAAATAAAGGGGGGGGGGGGAATGCCCCACCCTGCCCTACCCAAATGACGTCCCTGCCCCTAGCCCTAATTCGCTATTTATAACAAATTATTTTTTTATTATATAAATAGGACAAGGTTTTCATTAAGTTTTCTTTTTTAAATGCATAATGTTGTATGGTTACATACATACTTCAACTGTTGATATATGCATGAAGTTATATGGGATCATAAATACTTCAACTGTTGATATAGACATGATGTTGTAAGGGATCATAAATACTTCAACTGTTGAAATAGACATGATGTTGTATGGGATCATAAATACTTCAACTGTTGAAATAGACATGATGGTGTATGGGATCATAAATACTTCAACTGTTGAAATAGACACGATGTTGTATGGGATCATAAATACTTCAACTGTTGAAATAGACATGATGTTGTATGGGATCATAAATACTTCAACTTTTGAAATAGACATGATGTTGTATGGGATCATAAATACTTCAATTGTTGATATATGCATGATGTTGTATGGGATCATAAATACTTCATCTGTTGATATATGCATGATGTTGTATGGGATCATAAATACTTCAACTGTTGATATATGCATGATGTTGTATGGGATCATAAATACTTCAACTGTTGATATATGCATGATGTTGTATGGGATCATAAATACTTCAACTGTTGATATATGCATGATGTTGTATGGGATCATAAATACTTCATCTGTTGATATATGCATGATGTTGTATGGGATCATAAATACTTCAACTGTTGAAATAGACATGATGTTGTATGGGATCATAAATACTTCAACTGTTGAAATAGACATGATGTTGTTTGGGATCATAATTACCTCAACTGTTGATATAGACATGATGTTGTAAGGGATCATAAATACTTCAACTGTTGAAATAGACATGATGTTGTATGTGATCATAAATACTTCAATTGTTGATATATGCATGATGTTGTATGGGATCATAAATACTTCATCTGTTGATATATGCATGATGTTGTATGGGATCATAAATACTTCAACTGTTGATATATGCATGATGTTGTATGTGATCATAAATACTTCAACTGTTGATATATGCATGATGTTGTATGGGATCATAAATACTTCAACTGTTGATATATGCATGATGTTGTATGGGATCATAAATACTTCATCTGTTGATATATGCATGATGTTGTATGGGATCATAAATACTTCAACTGTTGAAATAGACATGATGTTGTATGGGATCATAATTACCTCAACTGTTGATATAGACATGATGTTGTAAGGGATCATAAATACTTCAACTGTTAAAATAGACATGATGTTGTATGGGATCATAAATACTTCAACTGTTGAAATAGACATGATGTTGTATGGGATCATAAATACTTCAACTGTTGAAATAGACATGATGTTGTATGGGATCATAATTACCTCAACTGTTGATATAGACATGATGTTGTAAGGGATCATAAATACTTCAACTTTTGAAATAGACATGATGTTGTATGGGATCATAAATACTTCAATTGTTGATATATGCATGATTTGTATGGGATCATAAATACTTCAACTGTTGAAATAGACATGATGTTGTATGGGATCATAAATACTTCAACTTTTGAAATAGACATGATGTTGTATGGGATCATAAATACTTCAATTGTTGATATATGCATGATGT
>CAXITT010000224.1:620237-638157 GCA_964033795.1 Lymnaea stagnalis
AACTAGAAGACCTCACATCACGAACAACCAGGAACTACCAAACTAGAAGACCTCACATCACGAACAACCAGGAACTACCAAACTAGAAGACCTCACATCACGAACAACCAGGAACTACCAAACTAGAAGACCTCACATCACGAACAACCAGGAACTACCAAACTAGAAGACCTCACATCACGAACAACCAGGAACTACCAAACTAGAAGACCTCACATCACGAACAACCAGGAACTACCAAACTAGAAGACCTCACATCACGAACAACCAGGAACTACCAAACTAGAAGACCTCACATCACGAACAACCAGGAACTACCAAACTAGAAGACCTCACATCACGAACAACCAGGAACTACCAAACTAGAAGACCTCACATCACGAACAACCAGGAACTACCAAACTAGAAGACCTCACATCACGAACAACCAGGAACTACCAAACTAGAAGACCTCACATCACGAACAACCAGGAACTACCAAACTAGAAGACCTCACATCACGAACAACCAGGAACTACCAAACTAGAAGACCTCACATCACGAACAACCAGGAACTACCAAACTAGAAGACCTCACATCACGAACAACCAGGAACTACCAAACTAGAAGACCTCACATCACGAACAACCAGGAACTACCAAACTAGAAGACCTCACATCACGAACAACCAGGAACTACCAAACTAGAAGACCTCACATCACGAACAACCAGGAACTACCAAACTAGAAGACCTCACATCACGAACAACCAGGAACTACCAAACTAGAAGACCTCACATCACGAACAACCAGGAACTACCAAACTAGAAGACCTCACATCACGAACAACCAGGAACTACCAAACTAGAAGACCTCACATCACGAACAACCAGGAACTACCAAACTAGAAGACCTCACATCACGAACAACCAGGAACTACCAAACTAGAAGACCTCACATCACGAACAACCAGGAACTACCAAACTAGAAGACCTCACATCACGAACAACCAGGAACTACCAAACTAGAAGACCTCACATCACGAACAACCAGGAACTACCAAACTAGAAGACCTCACATCACGAACAACCAGGAACTACCAAACTAGAAGACCTCACATCACGAACAACGAGGAACTACCAAACTAGAAGACCTCACATCACGAACAACCAGGAACTACCAAACTAGAAGACCTCACATCACGAACAACCAGGAACTACCCAACTTACAGAAGAAAAACAATAAGACCAAAATGCACCTTCGATCAAAGTAGGCTGACATTGTGAATTAAAGGAATTTTCAATTTTCTCTAATTTCGTCTTTAAAAATCGTTCAAAGACTTAAAAAAAAGAGTAGGTTCCCCTGCTCTCATCTAAGCACCATTGGTACAGTACAGTACATATGCATACACACGTGGTATATTACAATCGAGTACATATGTACACACCATTGGTACAGTGCAACCCCGTAGGGATCGTAATGATGACCTGCTCACTGCCCTGATACGTCGAACACTTTGATGTCACGTGATCCTCATCCACGCCGTGACAGTGTTGTGTGTTGGAACAGTTTTGATACCTGTGTTTACACTTCTGAGCAGCTCGACGGTGGGTGTGATGTTGTTACAAGTGGATGTCGGCGCCCCGACGGTGATGAGGTGCACAGGCCGTCAACAGAGTGCACACTGAGTACATAATCACCTGCCTCACGGCACGTGGAAGTCGTTGGGGCTACAGTTTGTTGCAGGTAAATTTAATTATGATCGTTTCTTTGTAGTTTTTCCTTTCCATTGCGCCCAATTTTTAAGTTCAGAACATTTGCATGTGACATAGATCAAACAGGAAGGTTGTCATTGAAGGCTTTCGCGCCATCTTTGGTGTGCAGTTGTCATTGAAGGCATTCGCACCATCTTTGGTGTGCAGTTGTCATTGAAGGCAATCGCACCATCTTTGGTGTGCAGTTGTCATTGAAGGCATTCGCACCATCTTTGGTGTGCAGTTGTCATTGAAGACATTCGCACCATCTTTGGTGTGCAGTTGTCATTGAAGACATTCGCACCATCTTTGGTGTGCAGTTGTCATTGAAGACATTCGCACCATCTTTGGTGTGCAGTTGTCATTGAAGGCATTCGCACCATCTTTGGTGTGCAGTTGTCATTGAAGGCATTCGCACCATCTTTGGTGTGCAGTTGTCATTGAAGGCTTTCGCACCATCTTTGGTGTGCAGTTGTCATTGAAGGCATTCGCACCATCTTTGGTGTGCAGTTGTCATTGAAGGTATTCGCACCATCTTTGGTGTGCAGTTGTCATTGAAGGCTTTCGCACCATCTTTGGTGTGCAGTTGTCATTGAAGGCATTCGCACCATCTTTGGTGTGCAGTTGTCATTGAAGGCTTTCGCACCATCTTTGGTGTGCAGTTGTCATTGAAGGCATTCGCACCATCTTTGGTGTGCAGTTGTCATTGAAGGCATTCGCACCATCTTTGGTGTGCAGTTGTCATTGAAGGCATTCGCACCATCTTTGGTGTGCAGTTGTCATTGAAGGCATTCGCACCATCTTTGGTGTGCAGTTGTCATTGAAGGCATTCGCACCATCTTTGGTGTGCAGTTGTCATTGAAGGCATTCGCACCATCTTTGGTGTGCAGTTGTCATTGAAGGCATTCGCACCATCTTTGGTGTGCAGTTGTCATTGAAGGCATTCGCACCATCTTTGGTGTGCAGTTGTCATTGAAGACACTCGCGCCATCCTTGTTGTGCCGTTATCAACTTTAGAGTTGATCATTCATCGACTTGGTATCCGCAGAACAGGTGCTCTAAAATTGTTTCAACCATTGCACAATGTCATAGCACACTACTGGCGTTCTAAAACTATTTCAACCATTGCACCATGTCAAGTCACACGACTAGAAAAAACGATGCCCTCTCTATGAACTTGTACAAATGCTCATTTCAAAGAAGCTAACCTCATTGTATTTATTACTCGATCGACCCTTCATTTCATATGTTTCAACGCTACGATTGCAGTAGATCTTGCTGGGCTGTGATGACCAAATGATTACTGTTGTGACATGAGTTTTATCTCTATACAAACATCGTACAGAGTTAAACAAAAACCGAAAAGAGTTATGGAGCAGGCTTACAGCCCCCAAAAAATTAAATAAATAAAGGCCATCTTCCACGAAGAGGCCCGGCTGTATTGAAACCAACAGCTGCTGTCCCGTGACCTTAGAGGTAGCGACCTGCTCCTTGCCTGGCGAGGTGTAATTTAATTACGATCAAGGTGGGCAACGGCAATCGATGACGTCAGGCTCATATTTCATCCGGAAACACTGGATTAGGAACAGACAAATTGATGTGAGGGTCTAGGAACCCAACATGGCCGCACGTGACTGAGTGACGTCGACGGTTTGGGGGGAGGGAGAGTAGACTTGGTGGGAGGAACGATGTGCAGAAAGAGAGAGAAGTGGGTGTGTGTGTGGGGGGGTGGGGGTGGAATATAGCTAATAAAAATGTCTGGTAAGACTCCGATAGATAAAGTGATTTCACTGTAAGTCGACAGAATCAACGCAGTAAAAACAAGTACAGATCTATACGCCACTGGTACAACACAGTACAAACACGTACAGGTCTATACACTATTGGTAAAACGCCGTACAAAGACGTACCGATCTTACACACCATCGGTACAACTTGGTACAAACACGAACACATCCATGCACGATTGGTACAACACGGTACAAGCACGTACTTATCTATACAATATTGGTACAACGCCGTCCAAAAACGTACAGATCTATACACAGTTGGTACAACACAGTTCTTTCACCCAACGGCCAACGGTTTGCTATCAAGTCATCATAAAAACCCCACCTATTGTATAGTTCTCCCTCAAAGCGACGATACTATTCAATAAACAAATGTCATAGTAAGCTCTTACTGCTCCTGACAGTTAAGGAGGTATAACTCCAAACATTGTTATCCCCCCTGCTCATACTCTACTCCGACGAGTAGGGGGTGCTAATATTTGATGTGTAAGATCCCCTCCCAAAATAGGTGGCTTTATGAAATCAACTCACCGTTGTGTGTGTTGCACCTGCCGGTGAAAAGTGTGACCCGGAAAAAGGCCCCCCGACCGTCCGCAGTACCGGGACCGGGACACATCTCAGACGGCACGTACAATAATACAACCCCCCCTCCCCCCGAACACACACACACACAGCATAAGGTTACGACCACGGTGCACAGTAAATAGTACGGCTACTCTCAAACTCAAATGGACTGATCAAAAAGAAAAAAATCTAGTACACGGGATCGGACGACACGTGTCTGCAATGGGAGCTGACCAATGTGTGAACATGTCTTTCCCTTCTGATGGGACCGAGCACAGCTTCCGACCCGATCAGTTGCGGTTCAGTGCCCATCCTCCCCACCCACCCCCAACCCCCCTTTCTGTTTTTGTTTCTTCTTGTTATTGTTCGGTGACGTAGGTTTGTGACGCCGCATGCATTTTTTGGTCATGTCTTTTGAAAAGTTTGTGTTTAACCTAACTTGAGTGGAGTTTGTGTTTAACTTGGCTTGAGTGGACTTTGTGTTTAGCATGACTTGAGTGGAGTTTGTGTTTAACCTAACTTGAGTGGAGTTTGTGTTTAACTTGGCTTGAGTGGACTTTGTGTTTAGCATGACTTGAGTGGAGTTTGTGTTTAACCTAACTTGAGTGGAGTTTGTGTTTAACCTAACTTGAGTGGAGTTTGTGTTTAACCTGACTTGAGTGGAGTTTGTGTTTAACCTAACTTGAGTGGATTTTGTGTTTAACTTGGCTTGAGTGGACTTTGTGTTTAGCATGACTTGAGTGGAGTTTGTGTTTAACCTAACTTGAGCGGAGTTTGTGTTTAACCTAACTTGAGTGGAGTTTGTGTTTAACTTGGCTTGAGTGGAGTTTGTGTTTAACCTAACTTGAGTGGAGTTTGTGTTTAACCTAACTTGAGTGGAGTTTGTGTTTAACTTGGCTTGAGTGGACTTTGTGTTTAGCATGACTTGAGTGGAGTTTTCGTTTAACCTAACTTGAGTGGAGTTTGTGTTTAACCTAACTTGAGTGGAGTTTGTGTTTAACCTGACTTGAGTGGAGTTTGTGTTTAACCTAACTTGAGTGGAGTTTGTGTTTAACTTGGCTTGAGTGGACTTTGTGTTTAGCATGACTTGAGTGGAGTTTGTGTTTAACCTAACTTGAGTGGAGTTTGTGTTTAACCTAACTTGAGTGGAGTTTGTGTTTAACCTAACTTGAGTGGAGTTTGTGTTTAACCTAACTTGAGTGGAGTTTGTGTTTAACTTGGCTTGAGTGGAGTTTGTGTTTAACCTAACTTGAGTGGAGTTTGTGTTTAACCTAACTTGAGTGGAGTTTGTGTTTAACCTAACTTGAGTGGAGTTTGTGTTTAACTTGGCTTGAGTGGACTTTGTGTTTAGCATGACTTGAGTGGAGTTTGTGTTTAACTTGACTTGAGTGGAGTTTTTGTTTAACTTGAGTGGAGCTTGTGTTTAACCTGACTTGAGTGGAGTTTTTGTTAAACATGACTTAAGTGGAGTTTGTGTTTAACTTGACTTGAGTGGAGTTTTTGTTTAATTTGAGTGGAGCTTGTGTTTAACCTGACTTGAGTGGAGTTTTTGTTTAACTTGACTTGAGTGGAGTTTGTGTTTAACATAACTTGAGTGGAGTTTTTGTTTAACATGAATTGAGTGGAGTTTGTGTTTAACATAACTTGAGTGGAGTTTTCGTTTAACATGACTTGAGTGGAGTTTTTGTTTAACTTGACTTGAGTGGAGTTTTTGTTTGACTTGAGTGGAGTGGAGTTTTTGTTTGACATGAGTGGAGTTTTCGTTTAACTTGACTTGAGTGGAGTTTTTGTTTGACTTGAGTTGAGTGGAGTTTTTGTTTGACTTGAGTGGAGTGGAGTTTTTGTTTGACTTGAGTGGAGTGGAGTTTTTGTTTGACTTGACTTGAGTGGAGTTTTTGTTTGACTTGAGTGGAGTTTTCGTTTAACTTGACTTGAGTGGAGTTTTTGTTTGACTTGAGTGGAGTTTTCGTTTAACATGACTTGAGTGGAGTTTTCGTTTAACATGACTTGAGTGGAGTTTTTGTTTGACTTGAGTGGAGTTTGTGTTTAAACTGACTTGAGTGGAGTTTTTGTTTAACTTGACTTGAGTGGAGTTTGTGTTTAACATAACTTGAGTGGAGTTTTTGTTTAACATGAATTGAGTGGAGTTTGTGTTTAACATAACTTGAGTGGAGTTTTCGTTTAACATGACTTGAGTGGAATTTTTGTTTAACTTGACTTGAGTGGAGTTTTTGTTTGACTTGAGTGGAGTGGAGTTTTGTTTGACTTGACTTGAGTGGAGTTTTTGTTTAACATGAATTGAGTGGAGTTTGTGTTTAACATAACTTGAGTGGAGTTTTCGTTTAACATGACTTGAGTGGAATTTTTGTTTAACTTGACTTGAGTGGAGTTTTTGTTTGACTTGAGTGGAGTGGAGTTTTGTTTGACTTGACTTGAGTGGAGTTTTCGTTTAACATGACTTGAGTGGAGTTTTTGTTTAACTTGACTTGAGTGGAGTTTGTGTTTAACTTGAGTGGATTGGAGTTTTTGTTTAACTTGACTTGAGTAGAGTTTGTGTTTAACTTGAGTGGAGTTTTGGTTTAACTTGACTTGAGTGGAGTTTGTGTTTAACTTGAGTGGAGTGGAGTTTTTGTTTAACTTGACTTGAGTAGAGTTTGTGTTTAACTTGAGTGGAGTTTTCGTTTAACTTGACTTGAGTGGAGTTTGTGTTTAACTTGAGTGGAGTGGAGTTTTCGTTT
Source organism: Lymnaea stagnalis (assembly GCA_964033795.1). NCBI lineage: Eukaryota > Metazoa > Mollusca > Gastropoda > Lymnaeidae > Lymnaea > Lymnaea stagnalis. Next base: position 627,062 of record CAXITT010000224.1, read on the forward strand.
AACTTGACTTTAGTGGAGTTTTTATTTAACTTGAGTGGAGTTACTGTTTAACTTTACTTAGTGGAGTTTGTGTTTATAACTTAGCTAGAGATGATGAGTATTGAGTGACCTCCCTGAGGGTTGAGTGACCTCCCTGAGTGTTGAGTGACCTCCCTGAGTATTGAGTGACCTCCCTGAGTATTGAGTGACCTCCCTGAGTATTGAGTGACCTCCCTGAGTGTTGAGTGACCTCCCTGAGTATTGAGTGACCTCCCTGAGTGTTGAGTGACCTCCCTGAGTGTTGAGTGACCTCCCTGAGTGTTGAGTGACCTCCCTGAGTATTGAGTGACCTCCTTGAGTATTGAGTGACCTCCCTGAGTATTGATTGATCTCCCTGAGTTGAGTGACCTCCCTGAGTGTTGAGTGACCTCCCTGAGTATTGAGTGACCTCCCTGAGTATTGAGTGACCTCCCTGAGTATTGAGTGACCTCCCTGAGTATTGAGTTACCTCCCTGAGTGTTGAGTGACCTCCCTGAGTATTGAGTGACCTCCCTGAGTATTGAGTGACCTCCCTGAATAATGAGTGACCTCCCTGAGTATTGAGTTACCTCCCTGAGTATTGAGTGACCTCCCTGAGTATTGAGTGACCTCCCTGAGTGTTGAGTGACCTCCCTGAGTGTTGAGTGACCTCCCTGAGTGTTGAGTGACCTCCCTGAGTATTGAGTGACCTCCCTGAGTATTGAGTGACCTCCCTGAGTATTGAGTGACCTCCCTGAGTGTTGAGTGACCTCCCTGAGTGTTGAGTGACCTCCCTGAGTGTTGAGTGACCTCCCTGAGTGTTGAGTGACCTCCCTGAGTATTGAGTGACCTCCCTGAGTATTGAGTGACCTACCTGAGTATTGAGTGACCTCCCTGAGTATTGAGTGACCTCCCTGAGTGTTGAGTGACCTCCCTGAGTGTTGAGTGACCTCCCTGAGTATTGAGTGACCTCCCTGAGTATTGAGTGACCTCCCTGAGTGTTGAGTGACCTCCCTGAGTATTGAGTTACCTCCCTGAGTGTTGAGTGACCTCCCTGAGTATTGAGTGACCTCCCTGAGTATTGAGTGACCTCCCTGAATATTGAGTGACCTCCCTGAGTATTGAGTGACCTCCCTGACTATTGAGTGACCTCCCTGAGTATTGAGTGACCTCCCTGAGTATTGAGTGACCTCCCTGAGTATTGAGTGACCTCCCTGAGTGTTGAGTGACCTCTGCGGGTCAAACCTTGACATCCCACTATCAACCCACCATCAACCCACCATCAACCCACCATCAACCCACCATCAACCCACTTCCTTTTCTGTAAATTGAGTTGAAACTGAGATCACAAAGTTTTTTCTAAAAATAAACAACAACAGACTAACAAGCAAACAATGAAAATAATAATAACAATATTATTATTATATTTTTAATAACTTAATCTAACCCCCCCCCCCAACCTATTTGTCTGTCTTTCTCACACACACAATTTAGAAGACAATTGTCTTCTTACTGATGTAGCTTCGATTGTCTGTTGAGTTGACAAAACCAAATAAGTTGAACTTGTAAACACAGCCAAACAAATGTTAAACTTTATTTTCACAGTGACCATCTTGTCAGCGTGATTTCAGCGTGATCTAACAAGGTGAACATCTTATTCAAGGTCATCGTGATGTGACCTGGTGAACATCTTATTCAAGGTCATCGTGATCTAACATGGTGCACATCTTGGCCCGTCACCAGGCGTTGTATTTGACCTTGCGGGCACGTGACCAGCTAAGACATTTCAGTCTTATCTTTATGGCCATTATGTCTCAAAATTTATGGCTCCTAAAATATTGACAAAGGTAAGAAGATCAGAGGTGCCTTAACTTTCGTCTCAATTTCCTTCATAGATAGGTCAGTTGTGGTCTAGATATTTCATTTGCTTTATTTTTATTGAACACATTTTAAAACATCTTTTTATTCATTCAACATTCTTTTTTTGCAGAGCAAAGCCTTTTGATAATTCAATAACATATATTTTATATTTTATGGCCTCTTTAAATTGGGGAGCGGTGGACCATTGATGCAGTTATATTTCTTGAGAACCTTTGCGTAAAATAATCTGTCTGGTGGACAGACAATATAAAAACTATCGTATATTTGCTAAAGAAATCCTTTGACACTAAATGAGGGGGGGGGGCCGCATGGGATGGGGGGGGGGGCAGGCCAACATCATTCCATTCTCGTGTTTTTTCCTTCTCCGTGAATTGAGTGCGAGATCAGGACGTCGGATTCAAACAGTCTGGGCCAGAACATTTCATTTCACGTGATATCGACATTCTGTAGGTGTTGACATTCTGTTGACATTCTGTAGGTGTTGACATTCTGTAGGTGTTGACATTCTGTAGGTGTTGACATTCTGTAGGTGTTGACATTCTGTTGACATTCTGTAGGTGTTGACATTCTGTTGACATTCTGTAGGTTTTGACATTCTGTTGACATTCTGTTGACATTCTGTTGACATTCTGTTGGTGTTGACATTCTGTAGGTGTTGACATTCTGTAGGTGTTGACATTCTGTTGACATGCTGTAGGTATTGACATTCTGTTGACATGCTGCAGGTTTTGACATTCTGCAGGTGTTGAACCATCATTATGTTTCGACTGAAAGTGTTGATTCAACAATGTTTTGCCTGATTACCGCCAGATAAATACCTGGAGTCGACTACATCCGGTAAGTTATGGACATGACATGCTGTAAGAGCAGGTGGTTGGAGTCGATTACATCCAGTAAGTTACACACATGACATGCTGCATACCGACAAGCTGATCGTAAAACACACACTATTTTATTGACCACATTTTGGGCCTGGCGTCGTCTGCCGAGAGATAACGCCCATTAGAATTTATGTTGTTATAAACGTTGCTGCAGTCACGCATCCACTCTTGAGTTTCCAAGAAGTAGTTCCCTGAAGGCGGATTGCTACGCCAGAGAACTACTTTAGATGTCTTGTTTTAAATTTTTTTTACTGTAAAATGTTGTCTTGGTTAAACTATGTAGTTATTTGTGTGCTGGAAATGAATATGTACATTGTAAAAAAAAATCTATTTATTTGGATCAACAGAAGAAGAGTATTCTATTTTATCTGATCTATTCTTACATTATCTTATCTTATCTAAGTACATCAGCGTTATTTCTCTAGCTCTGAATTAGCTTGTCGCCAGCGGATGAACATTTCATGAGATCATATTAAAACTATTAAGAATGACATGATTATAAAAAAATTTGATGATATGAAGCACCTTTAACATTAAATTTCACAAGGAATCGAATATCTTTCGTATATCTTTCGTCCAACAATTTGGAACGCCCTTCCTGTCGATCTTAGAAACAACCAGACACTGGAGTCCTTTAAAACAGATCTAAAGACACATCTATTTCGCAAATACCTTCTGGGATGATTGTCTACCTTATTTTCCATGTGTTGCTGTGTTGCTCCGGGTTGAAATGGCTAGAAAGACTTTGATATTGTATGCTTGTAATTAGTTTTTGTAGTGTTGTGTTTGTTTTAAATGTGGTGAATTATAGATATGTTTTTTGTTGACTTTGTACGGCGCTTCGAGCCTTTTGGGATGAAGCGTGTTTTTTTAAATGAACTTTATTATTATTATTATTATATCTCTGATAATGATACTCGTAACAAATGACCGATTCTTTGACATCGACTCCATAGCCTGGTATTCTGATATTTGCAAGAAATGACCGATTCCTTGACATCGACTCCATGGCTTGGTATTCTGATACTCGTAACAAATGACTGGTGCCTTGACATCGACTCCATGGTCTGGTATTCTCATACTCGTAACAAATGGCCGATTCCTCGACATCGACTCCATGGCCTGGTATTCCGATACTCGTAACAAATAACCGATTCCTCGACATCGACTCCATGGCCTGGTATTCTGAAAGCTTCTAGCAGTCGAAAATGTCCGGAATCTGTTCCCGCCGTGCGCCAGCAGGTCACGTGATACTGCCAGGTTAGACAAAGAGATGGAGTAATTCACTTGTGTGTGTTACCTGAGTACAGCTTCGGGCAGGCTGTTTGATACAGGGCTGCTCTAGGACAGCGTTTACCCACAGTGGAGATCCGAGAACCGGTACCGGTGTGCCCGACTCGCGGGCCGGTCCACATAACATTGAACAAGAAACTGGATACAAATTAAATTATATTTTTTAGTTACTTACTGCTAGAATTAAATGGTGATTGTTAATAGCTTCATCTCGCATTGAATGATCACGGAGTAAAACATATGTTATGACATATTTCAAATGATACTATACAAACAGTTAATAAATCAAGCACAGGTCCCTGGTGTAATGGGAAGCTTATCCAACAGTCCCTGGTGTAATGGAAAACTTATTCATCTGTCCCTGGTGTAATGGAAACCTTATCCACCAGTCCCTGGTGTAAGGGCAAACTTATCCACCGGTCCCTGGTGTAATGGGACACTTATCCACCGGTCCCTGATGTAATGGGACACTTATCCACCAGTCCCTGGTGTAATGGGACACTTATCCACCAGTCCCTGGTGTATTGGGACACTTATCCACCAGTCCCTGGCGTAAGGGGACACTCACCCACCAGTCCCTGGTGTAATGGGACACTTATCCACCAGTCCCTGGTGTAAGGGGACACTGACCCACCAGTCCCTGGTGTAATGGGACACTTATCCACCAGTCCCTGGTGTAATGGGACACTTATCCACCAGTCCCTGGTGTAATGGGACCCTTATCCACCAGTCCCTGGTGTAATGGGACACTCACCCACCAGTCCCTGGTGTAATGGAAAACTCACCCACCAGTCCCTTATGTAATGGGACATTCACCCACCAGTCTACCAAACTTAAAAGTTCAGGAAACACTGCTCTAGAACTCTTAGACAAAGGTTACAAATTGGAAAGCACCCCCCTCCCCCCTCCCCCTTTTTTTTAACACACTTCTTGTGAAATAAAAATGCACTCGGTAAAAATAGAACACACAATTAAATACCTAGTACGAAATGCTGATCATAATCATTCTACGCGCTAATAATAATCTTTCTACGCGCTAATCATAATCTTTCTACGGGCTAATCATAATCTTTCTACACGCTAATCATAATCTTTCTACACGCTAATCAATAATCTTTCTACGCGCTAATCATAATCTGTCCACGCGCTAATAATAATCTTTCAACACGCTAATCATAATTTTCTGCACGCTAATCAATAATCTTTCTACGCGCTAATCATAATCTTTCTCACGCTAATCATAATCTTTCTCACGCCAATCATAATCTTTCTCACGCTAATCATAATCTTTCTCACGCTAATCATAATCTTTCTACGCGCTAATCATAATCTGTCCACGCGCTAATCATAATCTTTCTACACGCCAATCATAATCTTTCAACACGCTAATCATAATCTTTCTCACGCCAATCATAATCTTTCTCACGCTAATCATAATCTTTAATACGAAACACAAGCCAAAACACGCAATCATTGAAGGCATCGTCATCAATACTATTAGTTTGACCGAAACACATAAGTGAAGGGTTCATATAAGGTTGAACTCAACAAATAGCATATTTATTATAGCAAGTGTTTGTGAGTGAGCATTGAAACTAATACTACTCCACCGTGCTACATATTAAGCCAAAAGTGAAGCACTCAATTATTGATTTTTTTTATAATTTTTTTTTTTTAAATTTGACCATTGTCCATGGGCGTCGTACTTTTAGATTAGATATTCAGGCTTGCTAAATTGTGCCACGGCCATTGAGATTCCATCGGCGTTCATCTCCCTTTAAAGAACAGATTGATAGGAACATTGAGTCCCATTGTAGATGAATGATCTGGTGGAATACTAACTTGGCAGAATTGTGTGGCGTGGCAACTCTAAGAGATGGCATTTTAAAATCTCAGGTGGAGATCCTAAAGGATTTAACTGTCTTTTCAATTGTAGAAATAGGACACATTTTCGGACACCCCCCAAGTCATATGACAACGCATATGTGAAACAAATGTGATACAAATGTGATACAAATGTGATACAAATGTGATACAAATGTGATACAAATGTGATACAAATGTGATACAAATGTGATACGAATGTGATACAAATGTGATACAAATGTGATAGGCCATGCGTTGTGATGGTAATCGAACCGTTTCAACAATAGTGTATACGAACACCTAAAGGGCAAAGGTTACTTTTTGTGATATAAAAAAATTATAAGAATGTTTATTTTGGATTAAACATTTTATTTTTCCCATATAAATTATTCACTACTGCGCACTATACGTTCTATGTGGTGCACTATACGTTCTATGTGGCGCACTATACGTTCTATGTGGCGCACTATACGTTCTATGTGGCGCACTATACGTTCTATGTGGCGCACTATACGTTCTATGTGGCGCACTATACGTGGGGCACATTGAGAAAAATCTGGATTCAGCCAGGGCGCCGTGTTTTGAAACCCTTCGTCTGATACATGATTTATCATTTTCATTATACATTATATGTTGTATCCATGGATTGATTGGATAAAATTTTTTTTAGACAAAAATAGAAAAAAAATGTATTAAAGTAAAGAGAAAATAAAGAGAAAGTAACTAAGCTGATGTCCTGACCATTCGTTCACCACACAAATACGCTACAGCAAATTAAAACTACATTTAAACATTACTAAAAAATCCCCCCCCCCCAACTGGAAAGTTAATCGATTTTTTTTGCCCCCCCCCTAGAAAGATTTCTGCGTGCGCCCATGGTTATATCAAAAATGTTTGGCACAGTCTTACCATAGCTGATTGTGACACCAGGCTGCTAAATTTCTATCCAGCACCCGATGGTACACTTCCCTCCCTTCTATCTTTTTTATTGTAAGATAACTACCTAAAGAACATGATTTTTTATTTTGTTTTTTGTTCATGATCTTGTTTTTATTTTCAAAAATTTTGCTGGTAAAGTCTGTTTTACTGTATGAAACATATGATCAGCGTGACCCAACCACACCAACAAACAATTTTCTCCGGAAGTGTATGTTAACAGGAAGTGCTGGTCCTGGTTCTGGAAGTCGCGTGGCTCTGTCCGCCATGTTGTCTGCGTTAAGTCATGCATTACCGAAGAGTAAATTACCTGTTGCTGGTTGCTACCTGGTTTTGATTCTCCCCACGTACGTAAGCCCATAACATAATTTTAAGGCTTACTAGTCAGAGTTCAGGAGGTCGATAAAAAGCTTTTTGAACGAGGACAGAGCTTAAACAAATTTTGCCTGCTCCTGAGCTTTGTACAATTATACGAACACCTTCATTCAGTTGTAAATTGTATTGTTGTGTTGTTGTATTGTTGCTGTTAATTTTATTTCGTGTAAAAACATAATTGTTTACCAGAGTTATAGTCATAAAATATTTTTAGACATGAAAATAATTTTTTTATCTTTTGGAACTACAGACCTTACAGTTACAGATAAATATGATAGTTTCTGGTCTGGGTAGTCTCAATCAACAGATCTGTGTGAACGGTGCACCATTGATAGGTGTGCCCGGTGTGCCGTTGATCTATGTGCCCGATGCACCGTTATCTGTGTGCCCGTTGATCTTTTTGTCGGGTGTACCGTGATCTGCAAGCGTAAAGTAGGAATGTGAAAGGGTGAATCCAATAATCCTGCACCTGGGTTGTGCCCCAGCAGACCAAGCAGAGAAACACCGGTAGAATCCCATGGCCAATGGGTTGTGCCCAAGCAGAGAACCACCGTTAGAACCCCAGGGCACCTGATTTGTGCCCCAGCAGACCAAGTAGAGAACCACCGGTAGAACCCCATGGCACCTGGTTTGTGTCCCAGTAGAACAAGTAGAGAACCATCGGTAGATCCCCCAGGGCACCTAGTTTGTGCCCCAGCAGACCAAGTAGAGAACCACCAGTAGAACCCCATGGGACCTGGTTTGCGCCCCAGCAGACCAAGTAGAAAACTACCGTTAGAACCCCATGACACCTGGTTTGTGCCCCAGCAGACCAAGTAGAGAACCACCGTTAGAAACCCATGACACCTGGTTTGTGCCCCACCAGACCAAGTAGAGAACCAACGTAAGAACCCCATGGCACCTGGTTTGTGCCCCAGCAGACCAAGCAGAGAACCACCGGTAGAACCCCATGGCACCTGGTTTGTGCCCCAGAAGACCAAGCAGAGAACCAACGTCAGAACCCCATGGCACCTGGTTTGTGCCCCAGCAGACCAAGCAGAGAACCACCGATAGAACCCCATGGCACCTGGTTTGTGCCCCAGAAGACCAAGCAGAGAACCACCGATAGAACCCCATGGCACCTGGTTTGAAACACAGGTAGCACCCCAATGGCCTAGACTGTCATTAATAGAAAGCCTGTCGCTCTTGGGATGCAATCTCACGCGAGAGAGAATGAATGCGTCATGCTGTCGTGACAAAGCTCCAGGTTTGTAATGAGATTTTTGTGCGCAACACCCCAGTAGCACTTTGTGCGCAACACCCCAGTAGCACTTTGTGCGAAAAAAAAGACACAAAAAAAGTAAGGCCATTAGTTAATTTCACCTGGCTCAATTAGAGTTTAATTAATCACCGAAACCGTGACGTCGGGTCACGTGACCACCGCGTCACACGTTTGATAGAAATTTAAAGTTATTCATTACCGATTCCCATATGCATATGGTCCATATGTCTCTCATGTCAGTTCAATGTTAAACATGTGTCTCTCATGTCAGTTCTATACTAAACATGTGTCTCTCATGTCAGTTCTATACTAAACATGTGTCTCTCATGTCAGTTCTATGTTAAACATGTGTCTCTCACGTCAGTTCTATGTTAAACATGTATCTCTCATGTCAGTTGTAAGTTAAACATGTGTCTCTCATGTCAGTTGTAAGTTAAACATGTGTCTATAACGTCAGTTCTATGTTAAACATGTCTCTCTAACGTTTTTTTTTTGTTTTGGTTAAACATGTGTGTCCGAATCATTTTGGACAACGGCACTCTTTGATAGTGATGCCCCACTGGCCATGATAGTGATGCCCCACTAGCCATGATAGTGATGCCCCACTGGCCATGATAGTGATGCCCCACTGGCCATGATAGTGATGCCCCACTGGCCATGATAGTGATGCCCCACTAGCCATGATAGTGATGCCCCACTAGTCATGATAGTGATGCCCCACTGGCCATGATAGTGATGTCCCACTAGCCATGATAGTGATGCCCCACTAGTCATGATAGTCATGCCCGTATAATCATGTCACTTATTTATTTCAGCCATTTACACTAGGGTGACCAAATCATGAATTGGAAAAAAACGGGACACATCCAAGGAGAGTGGGGGGAGGGAATACCCTCCAGCTAAAGAGGGGTCCGGGGGTCCTCTGCCAGAAACTGTTTATTGAAATCTGCTCATTTGAACTATTTTGAGACCTAGAAATCTTTTTAAATGTACCCTCACTTTTCTCATTTAATTTCAACGTTGATGCATATCATAAACGGAAACAATCATTTGGCAGTGAACACTTGTTCATTGATACATATTTGACAAACAGATTTCAACACAGCAAGTTAAATTCCTCTGATCTAGGATTTAAATGGAGGAAATTCGGCAGCTGTCCCAGGCATTGTTAAAACCTCCTTCTTATCGGTTATTGGAAATTGTGTTTGGTTTTAGAAACGGGACATGTAGGCGCCCCGATAGACTTTTTCGGGACACCGGGTGCGACTGTGGAAAAAACAGGACACTTCCATTTTTACGGGACGTTTGGGTCACCCTAAAGTACACCAACAATTTGTGAATACTCCTCTAATCCTTGAGCTGAGTTTCAAAAACTGCGCACAGTGACACCCGCCGGTCTTAAATACTTATGAAATAGATTAGCTTAAAACACTTTTTAAAAAATAAAAAATTACCATGTAAATGTCTCAGTTTTACCCTGTCAATTTCTAAGTGTTACCATGTCAATGTCTAAGTGTTACCATGTCAATGAGTGTTACCCTGTCAATGTCTAAGTGTTACCCTGTCAATGTCTAAGTGTTACCCTGTCAATGTATAAGTGTTACCCTGTCAATGTCTAAGTGTTACCATTTTAATGTCTAAGTGTTACCATGTCAATGAGTGTTACCCTGTCAATGTCTAAGTGTCACCCTGTCAATGTCTAAGTGTTACCCTGTCAATGTCTAAGTGTTACCCTGTCAATGTCTAAGTGTTACCATGTCAATGAGTGTTACCCTGTCAATGTCTAAGTGTTACCCTGTCAATGTCTAAGTGTTACCATGTCAATGTCTAAGTGTTACCATGTCAATGTCTAAGTGTTACCATGTCAATGAGTGTTACCATGTCAATGAGTTACCATGTCAATGTCTAACTGTTACCCTGTCAATGTCTAAGTGTTACCATGTCAATTTCTAAGTGTTACCATGTCGATTCCTAAGTGTTACCATGTCGTTTTAATAAAATTGACCTGGAGTAGAGTGCTGACTTCGTGACTGCTGGTTTGAGAACCTCCATTCCTTACCCCACCACCGCCCCTGCCAGGCTAATGCCTTTAAGACTCCACACAATCTGATAATATGTCCTGTTTCCTGTTCCTATTTCGTCCCTTACTTTGTTTGGCCTGGTCTAATGTTACAATGTTACAATGCCATGTACCAACCCCAACAGCCCAGGCGCCTGTCATAGGTTCTCAAACTTCGTAAGGCTATGCTTAGTTTTTAGGTCTTATGTTTCCCATCACAATAAACACATAATTAAAGGATATGTTAATGAGACTATGTTAGGCTATGCTTAGTTTTTAGGTCTTATGTTTCCCATCACAATAAACATATAATTAAGGGATATGTTAATGAGACTATGTTCAAGGTCAGATCATTTAGAAACAAGAATTATTTGGTCGTTATTTCCATTCGAATCTCTTTCCCTCTTTCACTCTTTCTCTCTCTCTCTTTATTTCTCTCCCTCTCTCTCTCTCTCTCTCTCTCTCTCTCTCTCTCTCTCTCTCTCTCTCTCTCTCTCTCTCTCTTTCTCTGTTGTGTTTTGTGTGTGTTTTTTTCTTTTCTCGCTCT
>CAXITT010000224.1:645670-660708 GCA_964033795.1 Lymnaea stagnalis
CCCCCCAACACATCCCCCCCCCCCAACAAATCCCCCACCCCCAACATATCCCTCACCTCACCCCCCCCCCCGAACATTGACACATACAAATCTGCTCTACACAAACTAATAATTTTGTTGTGTCTACGTCACCGAGAGCTTGTATAAATATGTGTATGACCTGCTTCAATCAGGATTGGGCCGTTGTCTCTCGGTGTGTCCGTGTGTGCATGAGGTGTGTGCATGACTTGGGAGACAACACATTTTTCAAGAGCACATCACCTACTTTGACATTGACATATTTGTCTAGTTGTTTGATAGAGACTACGTACAGTAAAGCATTGATACTCAAGTGAAGTACTTCTTCATGTTAGCAGCCCCCCCCCCACCCACCGCCCCTTTAACTAAGGCGTCACGAAATGATGGGTCACTTGTGTCATTCTGTTCGATTGTGTTGTAGACATGATGGACTCTGTCTTTTTATACTTGAAAGCTTTTTGACACGTCCATATTGTTGAATTACAGACACACTGATACCTAGACATTAAAGACAAGACTGACAATGACATTCGGACTAACCCTTAGACACCCGTTTGGCATTGACATCGACATTGGCATTGACATTGAAATTGGCATTGACATCGACATTGGCATTGACATTGACATTGGCATTTACATTGACATTGGCATTGACATTGAGTGGGTTTTAATCGAATTTAATACTTTATTATCATTGATAAGTTTGTATCACCATCTTTTCTTTTCATAAACGTGCATGGCTTAGTGACATCATGGCTTAGTGACAGCATGGCTTAGTGACAGCATGGCTTAGTGACAGCATGGCTTAGTGACAGCATGGCTTTAACAAATACTGTCATGTCACACTGGCCAATACTTATAAACAGTTGTCATGTCACAATGGCCAATACTTATAAATATCTGTCATGTCACACTGGCCAATACTTATAAATAGCTGTCATGTCACACTGGCCAATACTTATAAATAGCTGTCATGTCACACGGGCCAATACTTATAAATAGCTGTCATGTCACACTGGCCAATACTTATAATTATTATAAAATAATATTTTAAAAATTTTATTTGGAAATTTGGATCAAATTATTTTTAGCGGTCATTTCTCGACAACAGAGTCCCCTCCAATCTACAACCAATCTAAAAACATACTGACCTTTATCCCCCAAATCAAAACCATTTTATTGACGGCCACATGGATAAAGCGCTTAAGGGACAGCCAGCGATTCTCCCGCTAACATGCCATCCAGCTAATCCAACCCCTTTACAGATGGCAGATTTGCGTGGAGGCTAAAATAATTGATTGTTAATTGTTTTATCTGAGTTCTTCTATCCCCCCCCCCCCAACCGGCCCCTGGGGATGTGTGATTACCGGCAGATACAGTTACCAGGCACAGTTACACACGGGATGGATTTGTGGCGACTTCNTTACAGATGGCAGATTTGCGTGGAGGCTAAAATAATTGATTGTTAATTGTTTTATCTGAGTTCTTCCATCCCCCCCCCCCAACCGGCCCCTGGGGATGTGTGATTACCGGCAGATACAGTTACCAGGCACAGTTACACACAGGATAGATTTGTGGCGACTTCCTATAGTACATTGATAGGGTTGTGCCTTGATAGCTACGATATCTCCCCAATTTCACTAACAATTTCCAAAAGTTCTGACAGACCCTGTTTCAGCTTATCGTCATCCTTAATTTAAAAATGGTGTAAACATTGAGAACCGTTGGTCAAAGCTCACCACGCTGAGGGCCAAGATCAGCGTGGTGAGAACCCTCCATCGCGTGCTAGGTGGCTTCGTCTAGCACCGTCACGCCATGTTGGTTTACTTTGATCTCCCTTGTTGACCAGCCGTGAGTGCATGGACCGACAGAAACATGTTGTAGCTATTGGTGTTTATTTGTCTGCCTGTCTGACGACAATGCGACTCCCTTTAATGACGTGCAGCTAGTTTGTATACTGGCGTGTGTTCGTTCTTGTTTTAAACACGTGTTTGTTTATTTGCAAATACTTAAAGCATTTAAATGACGGTTTTCGTTTGCGATAAACCGATAAAACAATCCTCAACAGCTTTTGACCGAAATACAAATTGTTAGATTCGCTCTGTTTTATTCCCTAATTGAGTGCACATTAAAAGTAAGCTCCCCCGACTGTTAGGTCGTCGCTTCTGACAATTAGCGAGATGGCTATTAATTCTGCACAGCGCTCATACATAACCATGCAGTCTATTCACGGGCGGCATCTTAACTCTACCTCTGGCACACACAAGCACATACTCTCAGAACCCATTCAATGGAATACCCCTGGGACGTACAAGACCATACTCTGAGAACCCGTTCAATGGAATACTCCTGGGACATCCAAGACCATACTCTTAGAGCCCATTCAACAGAAATTACTGCCATCTAAATATTTGGGCCCGTCTGCTGGCAATGGTACCCTTCCCTAGTGAGGAGTCACTGGGTCATCTGGGTCAATATGTCACGTGGGATGCTGGCATCTGTAAAAAGATTATGTTGAGCTTTAGCTTGGTCAGTTTTCGGCATGTCGTCCTAGCGTCACGTGAACCGTTATATGGAGACGTCAACTTTCTCACTCATGACTTAAGCGACTCAAAGACGTCAACTTTCTCACTCATGACTTGAGCGGCTCAAAGACGTCAACTTTCTCACTCATGACTTGAGCGGCTCAAAGACGTCAACTTTCTCACTCATGACTTGAGCGGCTCAAAGACGTCAACTTTCTCACTCATGACTTAAGCGACTCAAAGACGTCAACTTTCTCACTCATGACTTAAGCGACTCAAAGACGTCAACTTTCTCACTCATGACTTAAGGGACTCAAAGACGTCAACTTTCTCACTCATGACTTGAGCGAGTCGTCAACTTTCTCACTCATGACTTAAGGGACTCAAAGACGTCAACTTTCTCACTCATGACTTAAGCGAGACGTCAACTTTCTCACTCATGACTTAAGCGAGACGTCAACTTTCTCACTCATGACTTGAGCGAGACATCAACTTTCTCACTCATGACTTAAGCGAGACGTCAACTTTCTCACTCATGACTTAAGCGACTCAAAGACGTCAACTTTCTCACTCATGACTTAGGCTGCTCAAAGACGTCAACTTTCTCACTCATGACTTAGGCTGCTCAAAGACGTCAACTTTCTCACTCATGACTTAGGCGGCTCAAAGACGTCATGCCTAGTTGAGGTCAAGCTATTGTTACGGATTTTTAACCCCCCCCCCCGCCCCCTACGGTCACCTCTTATCGTCCCAAATACACCTTTAAAAATGTAAATTTCAGTTATCTATCAATTTCATTCAATTTGGCTCCAGTTCTACACAATGACATATTTTTTGGCATGATCTGACAGCACCACCATTTTACCATTAGGAGTCTGAACGTAAAGACATCATAGTACTAGATTTTTCGATAAATTGTTTTCTATCTTTACAAACTGTTCAGAATCGCAAATAGTTTTCGATGAATTGATTTTTGTATTAATTCCCACACTTTATTGGTTTATATTTTAGGGTTCACCGCCATTCTATCATTATTGTTGAAATCATTAAGGGTGAACCTTCAGTTTTAAAGGCGATGTGGGGCCCCGTCGTGGGGCTCCTGATGTGGGGCCCTGACGTGGGGCTCCTGATGTGGGGCCCTGACGTGGGGCTCCTGATGTGGGGCCCTGACGTGGGGCTCCTGGCGTGGGGCCCTGACGTGGGGCTCCTGATGTGGGGCCCCGAAGTGGGGCTCCTGATGTGTGGCCCTGACGTGGGGCTCCTGATGTGAGGCCCTGACGTGGGGCTCCTGATGTGGGGTGTTGAGATCCATTCACCCTTATTTCACTAAGACGCCAATCTTTCGCTTGACTTGTCTGCTAAAGAACATGACGTACCTAAGAATTTCATCCGTCAAATAGCGTTGTTTACATCTAGTGGCGTCCACTGGAGCGTGGCGATGCGCGCCTTCGTAACGAACCATGTGACCACAGAGTACTTCGACCTGAACATTTCACCAACAACTGATTCACTACAGCCAAAATGATAGGTTTCACCAGTGCAACAACTGATTCACTACATCCAAAGTGATAGGTTTCACAATTGCCCTTTTAATTTTTTTCTTTGATTCTTGGTTATTTTGATTCTTGCTTACTTTGATTGTTGCTTACTTTGATTCTTGCTTGTTTTGATTCTTGCTTACTTTGATTGTTCTTACTTTGATTCTTGCTTACTTTGATTGTTGCTTACTTTGATTCTTGATTACTTTTATTATTGATTACTTTGATTCTTGATTACTTTTATTGTTGCTTGCATTCAATCTTGCTTACATTCACTTTTGCTTACGTGCATGTATCAATTATTTGCGTCAACTCAGCATAAACTAGTCCAGCCCATTGTGCTTACAACATAGCATAGGTCAAAGGTCACACGGTGTCCTTAAAGCGACACAATGAGTTAGGTCATGTGACCAAGTGAGAAGACCTTTTGTTACAACTAAAGTTGTAATCATCAGAATGGTTTAGCGCCGATTGGACTCCAGGACATGACTTTAAAGTCAACATCTCCAAAGTCACGGATAAATTCCATATGACTTTAATGAACTGTGTATGATGGTAGCATAAGCTAAATGACGTTACATGTCACATAAGGTGAATGACATTACAGGTCACATAAGGTAAATGACTTTACATGTCACATAAGGTGAATGACTTTACATTTCAAAAAGGTAAATGACATTACAGGTCACATAAGCTAAATGACGTTACAGGTCACATAAGGTAAATGACGTTACAGGTCACATAAGGTAAATGACGTTACAGGTCACATAAGGTAAATGACGTTATAGGTCACATAAGATAAAAGACGTTACAGGTCACATAAGGTAAATGACTTTACAGGCCACATAAGGTAAATGACGTTACAGGTCACATAAGGTAAATGACGTTAAATGTCACATAAGGTAAATGACTTTACAGGTCACATAAGGTAAATGACTTTACAGGTCACATAAGGTAAATGACGTTACAGGTCACATAAGGTAAATGACGTTACATGTCACATAAGCTAAATGACGTTACAGGTCACATAAGGTAAATGACGTTACAGGTCACATAAGGTAAATGACGTTACAGGTCACATAAGGTAAATGACGTTACAGGTCACATAAGGCAAATGACGTTACAGTTCACATAAGGTAAATGACGTTACAGGTCACATAAGGTAAATGACGTTACAGGTCACATAAGCTAAATGACGTTGCAGGTCACATAAGGTAAATGACTTTACAGGTCACATAAGGTAAATGACGTTACAGGTCACATAAGGTAAATGACTTTACAGGTCACATAAGGTAAATGACTTTACAGGTCACATAAGGTAAATGACTTTACAGGTCACATCCGCTAATGACGTTACATTTCACATAAGGTAAATGACATTACAGGTCACATACGATAAATGACGTTACATGTCACATAAGATAAATGACGTTACCTGACACATAAGCTAAATGACGTTACAGGTCACATAAGCTAAATGACACTACAGGTCACATAAGGTAAATGACGTTACAGGTCACATAAGGTAAATGACGTTACAGGCCACTTAAGGTAAATGACTTACAGGTCACATAACCAAAATGACTTGACATGTCACATTAGCTAAATGACGTTACAGGTCACATAAGTTAAATGACGTTACAGGTCACATAGGGTGCATCACGTGACAGGACACATAAAGTATATGACATTACAGGTCACATAAGAGAAAAATGACGGTTAATGTTACATAAAGTGAATTACGTTACAGTTCACATAAGCTAAATTACCTTACATGTCATATAAGGTGAATGACGTTTCAGGTCACATATTCTTGGCTAGGTTAACCTCACTTTAGACCCGTGAAAACCGTTGTGCCGCACACGACAATCAAAAAGAGTGATCGCAGTAGGACGCTACTTTAGCGCCCAATTCATCCAGGTCACGAACCTAGGGGGGAGGTCCCCGGGTCCTGTTGGGGCTCTTTGAAGCGAGTCAACGGACCTACATCTGGGTTAAACTCATTGAAAACATCAGCAGACTGTGACGAGAAGCGACTTCTGTTCGGTACATTGGTAGACCTCAATAGTCCCTGGCCTAGCGTCCAATACGATGTCATCAATATAATAGGTCAAATGGTTGAGAGTCGTGGTGTTGTTTGGTGTGACCTGGATTTGATGGCCAATGATAGATTGGATGGCCATGGATAAATTGGATGGCCACAGGTTTTGATTTTTATAACTAAATGGTATAGAGCAGGAGATTTTATTTTTATAACTAAATGGTATAGAGCAGGAGATTTTATTTTTATAACTAAATGGTATAGAGCAGGAGATTTTATTTTTATAACTAAATGGTATAGAGCAGGAGATTTTATTTTTATAACTAAATGGTATAGAGCATGTATAAATCAGATATAGAGCAGACATAAATCAGGTAGAGAGCAGCAGTATAGCACGTATAAAACAGATATAAAGCTGGTATAGAGCTGGTATTGATCAGATGTAAAGAATGTATAAATCAAGTTGAGAACGGCTATAAATCAGATATAGAGCAGGTATAAATCAGGTAGAGAGCAGGTATAAATGAGATATAGAGCAGGTATAAATCAGGTAGAGAGCAGGTATAAATGAGATATAGAGCAGGTATAAATCAGGTAGAGAGCAGGTATAAATGAGATATAGAGCAGGTATAAATCAGATATAGAGCAGGTATAAATCACAACATTTAAGAATTCATGGAATTTGTTAACAATAATACTATTATATTTTAACGTTTATTAATCGAAAACTTTGATCGAAAATGTAGATACATTTCGTTTGAATTTGAGAAATGTGGGTTTTTAAGAAAAAAATTGGAAAATGTTAACAAAAGTTAGAGTTAAAAATCCTTTCCAATGTTTCAATTAGGAAAAAAAAAATATATATATCAAAGAAATAACCACTCACATTGAGAGCAGTTTTAAAAGTTCTCTGTGAAATTCCACACACAAAAATCTTTGAGTGAAATCGGGCATAGTAAGCACATTAGTCAAATCAATACTCAAAAAATCACTTCTTTGCGATTCCTCTCCAAATCTTTTCTGGTAACACAGCTATATCACAACTATTAAGTTGAAAACATAAACCGAAATAATAAAAGGAATTGCCGAAACCCGGGATCGAACCAGGGACCTTTAGATCTTCAGTCTAACGCTCTCCCAACTGAGCTATTTCGGCACTGATATTGTGGAACAAAGTCTGTGAATCATATCAGTATAACGTTTTAGATTTTTTTGATTTAGTGCTATACTAGAATAAATGACCCAATATTATCGGGATAATAATGCGATAATTTCTAACTGCTATTGCGATAACTCATCACAATTCCAAACTTTAAAAATGTATTAATATTTATTACGTTTCTAACATCATTACGTTTTGAGAAGTATTTATCTGCTATATATTATAGGCCTACCCTACTCATTTTCACGCTCCTAAACTACTTTTTTCCCCTCTAAATATGACCTTAAATTACATTGTCTAAATTATAACTAATTATATTACTTTTGTCACTAAAGAAGTTAATTGAGGGACAATTACTACGTTAGAAAAATACTTAAGATTTACCCCTTTTCGTGCCCTTGAATTACAACTTTTTTTAAAAATTGTTTAAAAAACTTACCTTAAATTTACACCAAAAGCTCTATATATGATATTAAAATATTTTATATTATAGGAATTTGATATATATTGATATCTTCAGCTAAAATTTAAACACATGTTTGCCTTTAAAAAAAAATAAATATATATATTATCTTATCATAAAATCGTAAAACAAAGAATTCTTTTATCTAAAGAAGAATCGCGCAGCCGTTTCCACGTCTAGAATGCTAGAACAGATTTGAGTCTTGCTGTTGTTGTTGTTGTTTTTAAATTGAAATGTTGAATTTCATCAAAAACAAATCTCTTGACTTTTTGCAAAGTAAAAACAAAAATATATTTTAATTTTTTGAAAGTAAATATCAACCCATCTCTAATTTTCAAGATTAATTTGCCAAGTGTGTAAAATGATTGGGTTTTTGATATTCATGGGTATACTTATATAATTGTACCCAAGATTTGTTAACGCCATTGATCTTCTTAATTGGTAAACATACGTACATTTGTACAAAGAGAGAGTAAAATCTCTTTTTTCCACATACGTAATACCATAGGACTTAACTATGTTGTAAACCACGTACAAATTTACACATCTTATTTCCAATATCCGACATGTATTTACCCAAGAAAATTAATTATTTATCAAAACCATTCCTTTATTTTGAGACGTATCTTGTGCTGCCTTGGGCAATATGAACATACACATATTTGTAAAAAGAAAATGTAACAACTCTTTTTTCCCAAATGTAGTACTATAGAATTTAACTATGTTGTCATTCACCTGCAAAATGTAAACATCCTATTCCCTACCTCCGATATGTAGACATATTTAACCAAGAAATTTAATTATTTATCAACGTCATTCCTTTATTTTGAGACATATTTTGTGCTGCGTTGGGCAAAATGAACATACCCATATTTGTGAAAAGAGAATGTAACATCTCTTTTTCACAAATGTAATACCATAGGAGTTAACTATATTGTCATCCACGTAAAAATGCACACATCTTATTTCCTACCTCCGACATGTATTTACCCAAGAAAATTAATTATTTATCAAACCATTCCTTTATCTTGTTCTGCCTTGAACAAAATGAACATACACATATTTGTAAAAAGAGAATGTAAAATCTCTTTTTTCCCAAATGTAATACTATAGAAGTTAACTATATTGTCATCCACTTGAAAATGTACACATCCTATTTCCTACCTCTGAAATGTAATTTCCCAAAAAGGTTAATTATTTATCAAATTCATTCCTTTATTTTGAGACGTATCTTGTGCTGCCTGGGGCAAAGTAACCAACCCCTCCCCCCCTCCTCCACCCAGATTTACATAAATTTAGAAAAATCTTCTACTGGATTGTTTGATTTGATTTGATATTTATACCCCGCTGGTATCCAGGCCACCTTAGCTTGCTCACTGCTCACTGCGCTCTGGTGCTCCGAAATGTATTGACAAAAAAAAAATTAATTGTTTCTTAAATGATTTTTTTTATCATTTACAATTCCCCTCAAAGATGGGGGCAAACTGTTCCATAATTTTGGCGCTATCGATTCAAAAAGAGTGCACTCCGTACGACTTTTTGTCTGTGTTCATCCACTCAAGGAGCACTCAGTAAGTACTGTGTTAAGGACCGCAGGCTCTTCAGAGGTACATGTTTATAAATCAGTTAGTTCCTTGAGATATTCCCGGTGCTGAGCGATCTATGCAGCTGTACGCCAGGGACAAAATTGTGTAATTAATGTAGTCCCTTCCATACCCAAACTAAAATAATTTGCACTGTCATACGGTTCGTTCTTTTTTGTTTTAGTTATAAGTGGATTAGTCAATGCTATTTAGCTAAGGAGTTGCGCTGCACTGTTTGACTTAAACACCATTTTCTTATTAGAATTATATTTAAAGCTTAGTTTTTACTAAGTTATAATTTTTATAAATGTACATTTTTTTAATAAAAAAAAGGCAAAACTTTTTAATGTTATCCCCCAAAACTAACTGTTATATTTATATTACAACCCCCCCCCTTCCCCCGTCCTTTATTTTCACGGGATGACTGAATATTTAACATTCCCAAAATGAGTTGATATTATCATAATATAAAAAAACAAAAAACTAAGACTAATTAATAGTAAGTCAAATTATAACGGCATAGGTAGAGCCCCCTTAATAGGTTCTGCTCATTGATTCTCGGGGGGGGGGGGGGGGGGAGCATTTCTCCACGATTTTGCATATATCAAAAATGGTTAAGTCATCGGCCATTTTCTTGTATTTGAAAAACCGATTTAGTGACAAGACTCATAAACTGACAACCTTGACCGTGGGAGCATGGGTCTAGCAGCCACTTTCCATAGTTCTCAGCGGCACATTCTTCGCGAAAGTGGCCACCACTGCCCTACGGGTCCATGTTACCTGACCTCGCGGTTCTTGCCCGCAAGTGTCATTTTGACAGGCTGAATCTCCGTTTATTATTGTAGCATGCACTCGGGCCTGACATTTGGAACCAGTGCTCAGATATTACCACTGGGGTTCCTTGAGATAGTTTGGTCTGTACAGACTATTTCAGTGCTAACAGATAGTACTGTCTGTACAAACGGTTCCAGTGCTAATAGTACTGTCTGTACAGACTATTTCAGTGCTAACAGATAGTACTGTCTGTACAAACGGTTCGAGTGCTAATAGTACTGTCTGTACAGACTATTTCAGTGCTAACAGTACTGTCTGTACAAACGGTTCCAGTGCTAATAGTACTGTCAGTACAGACTATTTCAGTTCTAACAGTACTGTCTGTACAAACGGTTCCAGTGCTAATAGTACTGTCTGTACAGACTATTTCAGTGCTAACAGTACTGTCTGTACAAACGGTTCCAGTGCTAATAGTACTGTCTGTACAGACTATTTCAGTGCTAACAGTACTGTCTGTACAAACGGTTCCAGTGCTAATAGTACTGTCAGTACAGACTATTTCAGTTCTAACAGTACTGTCTGTACAAACGGTTCCAGTGCTAATAGTACTGTCTGTACAGACTATTTCAGTGCTAACAGTACTGTCTGTACAAACGGTTCCAGTGCTAATAGTACTGTCTGTACAGACTATTTCAGTGCTAACAGTACTGTCTGTACAAACGGTTCCAGTGCTAATAGTACTGTCTGTACAGACTATTTCAGTGCTAACAGTACTGTCTGTACAAACGGTTCCAGTGCTAATAGTACTGTCAGTACAGACTATTTCAGTTCTAACAGTACTGTCTGTACAAACGGTTCCAGTGCTAATAGTACTGTCTGTACAGACTATTTCAGTGCTAACAGTACTGTCTGTACAAACGGTTCCAGTGCTAATAGTACTGTCTGTACAGACTATTTCAGTGCTAACAGTACTGTCTGTACAAACGGTTCCAGTGCTAATAGTACTGTCAGTACAGACTATTTCAGTGCTGACAGTACAGTAATTACAGATAAGTTCAGTGCCAAAAGACAGTACTGTAATTACAGAAAAGTTCAGTGCCAACAGACAGTACTGTAATTACAGAAAAGTTCAGTGTTATTTTGACCAAGTTTGCCAAATATCCGTAAATATCCGGAGAGTTGGTAAAAGATTCACTTAAATGGTTTGCCCGTTAAAGTCCGTAAGAGCTTTAGGGATGCCGGTAAAAAAAATTGAGACATTGCCGAAAATATTTTTGAGCGGGAATCAGACTCGGTAAATGTCAGCTTTGGTGACTTGTGATTGCTTCCTTGAATCTGATATGATCATAGACATGATAACTTCATGATCGTAAACATGATAACTTCATGATCATAAACATGATAAATTCCTGATTATAAACATGATAAATTCCTGATCATAAACATGATAAATTCATGATCATAAACATAATAAATTCATGATCATAAACATGATAAATTCATGATCATAAACATGATAAATTCATGATCATAAACATGATAAATTCCTGATCATAAACATGATAAATTCCTGATCATAAACGTGATAAATTCATGATCATAAACATGATAAATTCATGATCACAAACGTGATAAATTCATGATCATAAACATGATAAATTCATGATTATAAACATGATAAATTCCTGATCATAAACGTGATAAATTCCTGATCATAAACATGATAAATTCATGATCATAAACGTGATAAATTCATGATCATAAACGTGATAAATTCATGATCAAAAACATGATAAATTCATGATTATAAACATGATAAATTCATGATCATAAACGTGATAAATTCATGATCATAAACATGATAAATTCATGATCATAAACATGATAAATTCATGATAATAAACGTGATAAATTCATGATCATAAACATGATAAATTCATGATAATAAACATGATAAATTCCTGATCATAAACGTGATAAATTCATGATCATAAACATGATAAATTCATGATCATAAACATGATAAATTCATGATCATAAACGTGATAAATTCATGATCATAAACATGATAAATTCATGATCATAAACGTGATAAATTCATGATCATAAACATGATAAATTCATGATCATAAACATGATAAATTCATGATCATAAACATGATAAATTCATGATCATAAACATGATAAATTCATGATCATAAACGTGATAAATTCATGATCATAAACATGATAAATTCATGATCATAAACATGATAAATTCATGATCACAAACGTGA
Source organism: Lymnaea stagnalis (assembly GCA_964033795.1). Lineage (NCBI taxonomy): Eukaryota > Metazoa > Mollusca > Gastropoda > Lymnaeidae > Lymnaea > Lymnaea stagnalis. Next base: position 658,051 of record CAXITT010000224.1, read on the forward strand.
TAAATTCATGATCATAAACATGATAAATTCATGATTATAAACATGATAAATTCCTGATCATAAACGTGATAAATTCATGATCATAAATGATAAATTCATGATAATAAACGTGATAAATTCATGATCATAAACATGATAAATTCATGATCATAAACGTGATAAATTCATGATCATAAACATGATAAATTCATGATCATAAACATGATAAATTCCTGATCATAAACATGATAAATTCATGATGATAAACGTGATAAATTCATGATCATAAACATGATAAATTCATGATCATAAACATGATAAAATCATGATCATAAACGTGATAAATTCATGATCATAAACATGATAAATTCCTGATCATAAACATGATAAATTCATGATCATAAACATGATGAATTCAGGATCATAAACATGATAAATTTATGATCATAAACATGATAACTTTAAAACTAATGATAAGGCTGTACAATACAACACTGTTATAAAATAGCCATAACTTCACAAGTCATGATCCAATGACATAGCATCCTGCACAGACATAGCATCCTGTTCAAACATAGCATCCTGCCCAGACATAGCATCCTGTTCAAACATAGCATCCTGCCCAGACATAGCATCCTGTTCAAACATAGCATCCTGCCCAGACATAGCATCCTGCCCAGACATAGCATCCTGTTCAAACATAGCATCCTGCCCAGACATAGCATCCTGCCCAGACATAGCATCCTGCCCAGACATATCATCCTGTTCAATCATAGCATCCTGCCCAGACATAGCATTCTGCCCAGACATAGCATCCTGTTCAAACATAGCATCCTGCCCAGACATAGCATCCTGCCCAGACATAGCATCCTGTTCAAACATAGCATCCTTCCCAGACATAGCATCCTGTTCAAACATAGCATCCTGTCCAGACATAGCATCCTGTCCAGACATAGCATCCTGTTCAAACATAGCATCCTGCCCAGACATAGCATCCTGCCCAGACATAGCATCCTGCCCAGACATAACATCATGTACAGACATAGCATCCTGTTCAAACATAGCATCCTGCCCAGACATAGCATCCTGCCCAGACATAGCATCCTGTTCAAACATAGCATCCTGCCCAGACATAGCATCCTGCCCAGACATAGCATCCTTCACTGACATAGCATCCCGCCCAGACGTAGCATCCTGCCCAGACGTAGCATCCCGCTTAGACGTAGCATCCTGCCCAGACTTAGCATCCTGCACGGACATAACATAGACATAGACATACGGACACTAATTTTTTCGGTCTCGCAAGATTATTTTTTTAAAATGAGTACTTACAAAATATTGATTGCCCGTAAACATGTGCAGATTAAGACTATGTGTCAGTAACTTTTAGCCCTGGGAACATGGGGGAGGGGGGGGGCGTGGAGTCGTAGCTGTTAATTCTTCGCTCAGGTATTAATTCCCACAGGGGTCGAACACTCCCCACCCCCTACAGGCCAGCCCCCTCCCCCCGCATGGGAATACTGGAGCGCAAAATGTTACAAGAAAACTTCCCTGGTGGCTAGTTTGTACCTTTGCTGCCAAAGACCGGATCAAAAGTGTGTGTGTGTGTGTGGGGGGGGTGTTGAAAGATGTCATATTTGAAGTTAGTTACGCAATGAATACTTGTTGACTAGGGTGAGCAAATAAGTCTATGCATCGTCCACTCTTAATGCCACGTTGAAAGATTTGTCCACAAAATCTGCTTAGATCATTGAGTACTTGAATTCTCATCTATTAAAGTACTTGAATTCTCATCTATTAAAGTACTTGAATTCTCATCTATAAAAGTAATTGAATTCTCATCTATTAAAGTACTTGAATTCTCATCTATTAAAGTACTGGAATTCTCATCTATTAAATTACTTGAATTCTCATCTATTAAAGTACTTGAATTCTCATCTATTAAAGTACTTGAATTCTCATCTATTAAAGTACTGGAATTCTCATCTATTAAAGTACTTGAATTCTCATCAGTTATAGTACTTGAATTCTCATCTATTGAAGTACTTCAATTCAATAGATTAATTTAGTGCAGGAAGCTTTGCGTTTCTTACAATTATATACTTTTCTTCCGACAAGACCGACGGATGCAACAAGATATTTGGTAGAGCACTTCTCTCCCACACGCCTCTCTCCCCCACCCCCACCCCGTCTGTCTGTGACAATGACATGTCAATCCCCTGATGACAATCTGTTCGGTTCAGTCACCACGACTCCAAACCTTGAACGAATTTTACGACATTAAATCTTCCCACGATGTACTTTTGAAAATTAATTGAGTGTGTTTGTTGATAGTATGTGTTCCCTCAGGGGCGCGGAGTGGGTGAGGGGGGGGGCGAAAAGGAGAACATGGAAGAAATGGGCGCTCATTCATAAAATTGAAAAACAACCCAGATCATTCTCTATATTGTTTTAGCCCCATCTCTTTTGTCAAGTCGTGAGTCGCTCATCAAATGGACTTCTTGTTTGTTTTTTTGTTTGTTTATTTTTAAATTGTATTTTCCAAATTGTAGCTACAATCATTGGCGTAGGTAGGGTTAGTGCCGCCCAGGTGGGCCAAGCTTTTAGCCCCCCAATCAGGGTTTCTTTCAGCTATATCTCCACGTGGGGGTACTTCCCCCCCCCCCAATCCCCCCCCCA
>CAXITT010000224.1:687046-703638 GCA_964033795.1 Lymnaea stagnalis
GTGTGTGAGTCGGAGATGGCCAGCAGACGTGTGTGAGTCTGAGATGGCCAGCAGACGTGTGTGAGTCTGAGATGGGCAGCAGACGTGAGTGTGTGAGTCTGAGATGGCCAGCAGACGTGTGTGAGTCTGAGATGGCCAGCAGACATGTGTTAGTCTAAGATGACCAGCAGACGTGTGTGAGTCTGAGATGGCCAGCAGACGTGAGTGTGTGAGTCTGAGATGGCCAGCAGACGTGTGTTAGTCTGAGATGGCCAGCAGACGTGTGTGAGTCTGAGATGGCCAGCAGACATGTGTTAGTCTAAGATGGCCAGCAGACGTGTGTGAGTCTGAGATGGCCAGCAGACGTGTGTTAGTCTGAGATGAGGAAGATCATAAGATGTTTTCTAGCGTCAGTTGCTACTCAGTCAGATTATTTGTTGGATACTGTAACTTTGATAGAGAGGGGGTTGTGAATATGTTCGTAGACCGATACAATGGTACTGTAACTTTGATAGAGAGGGGGTTGTGAATATGTTCGTAGACTGATACAATGGTACTGTAACTTTGATAGAGAGGGGGTTGTGAATATGTTCGTAGACGGATACAATTTTACTGTAACTTTGATAGAGGGTGGATGGTGAATATATTCGTAGGCCGATACGGTGACCGTTATCTCTATGATACTGAAAAGACTGAAAAGACTGAAAAGACTGAAAAGACTGATAAGACTGAAAAGACTGAAAAGGCTGAAAATACTGAAAAGACTGAAAAGACTGAAAAGACCGAAAAGACTGAAAAGACTGAAAAGGCTGAAAAAGACTGAAAAGACTGAAAAGACTGAAAGACTGAAAAGACTGCGATGAAGCAGAATAAAGGGAAGTAAATGCCACATGCACTTTCAAGGGAAAGCTTGAGAAAACACACACAGAAAAACATCACTACGTAGTATCGGCGGAAAGTCTTCTTAGAACAAGATGAGATTATCGTATTGATTAAAGAAATGGACACCTGTTGTGATGACATTGTAGCCCAGGAATACGCATTCTGAATGAAATAAGAATCGAAATGAAAGTAAAACAATTTAATCTCAAGACATTTAAATCATTTCTCAAGTGCACAAATAAGCAGTCATGTATCGTCACTTCCATACTGACAATAGTGTCTCATATGAGTGACATTTGATTGTCTTATATAAGAGTGATGTTTGATTGTCTCATAGGAGTGATGTTTGATTGTCTCATATAAGTTATGTTGATTGTCTCATATGAGTGATGTTTAAATGTCTCATATAAGTGACGTTGATTGTCTCATATGAGTGATGTTTAAATGTCTCATATAAGTGATGTTGATTGTCTCATATGAGTGATGTTTAAATATCTCATATAAGTGATTTTGATTGTCTCATATAAGAATGATGATATTTGATTTTACACCAGCCAAGGAAGCACGCTGGTAAATTATTTCAGATTGAAAAGAACAAGCATATGTGATGTTGTATGTTGGAGATATCTCTGCCATATTTTGAATTATTTAGCATTTGAAAGACACTATCCAGATTATTCAAAGATGTGCTGTGTGGGGGAAAGACTGTCAATGGCTCCAAAGGTCACTGTCAATGGCTCCATAGGTCAGTGTCAATGAATGGCTCCATAGGTCACTGTCAATGGCTCCATAGGTCACTGTCAATGGCTTCATAGGTCACTGTCAATGGCTTCCTAGGTCACTGTCAATGGCTCCATAGGACACTGTCAATGGCTTCATATGTCACTGTCAATGGCTCCATAGGTCACTGTTAATGGCTCCATATGTCACTGTCAATGAATGGCTCCATAGGTCACTGTCAATGAATGGCTTCATAGGTCACTGTCAATGAATGGCTCCATAGGTCACTGTCAATGGTTCCATAGGCCACTGCTAATGGCTCCATGGGCCACTGTTAACGGCTCCATAGGCCACTGTCAATGACTCACCCTAACATTTTTTGAACAGCCTCAATATGATAATTCTCAACCATAATATCGCTCTATTTATCTTGATCAATGTTTGATCACGAGGTTCAGTTGGTTAATGCTGACGTCACCAATGCGATTATACAATTCGGTTGGATGTTCTCACTTCACCTTCACAATTGTAATAACCACCAAAACTATAACTATAATATTAACTATTACAATAAAGTGAAGTGGTGAGGATATGAAATAACTAGCTCCAAAATAAGGTCCAAATTTCACTGAAATGTCAAGGGCACATTTAAAAAAAAAAATCATTTTTTTTTTCCCGACTCGTGTTCCAAATCTCACTTTATTTCGCCAGCTCAACACCTTGTTCTGATGAAAGACTTATTGTAGCATCTCTCTCACACAAAGAACTCTCTGTTCCCGGAATAGGTGGGTCGGAAATCCCCGAACTGAAATTCATATCTCCCAGAATTTAAATTCTAAATGTCAAAGTTCAACTCTTATCAAGAGCTGCTCAGAAAGTCTGCCAGTGCTCACAGTGAGCCTTTCTCAACGTCCGCGTGCGCACCAGCTCGGGCATCAGTTCGGGCATCAGTTCGGGCATCAGTGTGGGCGTCAGTGCGGGCATCAGCGCGGGCATCAGCGCGGGCATCAGCGCAGCGTGTGTGTTGGAATGGCTTGATAGGATTAGGGCAGACAGTGTCATTTCTTTTTGATGCGTGCAAAGTGGCGATACATTAAGCCGATTATGGGGAAATAAGAGAAACTAGGTGAGGGTTATTGCATGATATTCTCATGATATACTAGGAGAGATCATACATGGCATTCCATATATATATATATATGGAGAGGTAATAGGTGGCCTTCCCTAAGGGTAATAGAAGTGGTAATAAGTGGCATTGCCTCGGTATTTCCTAGGTATAATATGAGTGTAAATATATAGAATTTCTAGGTAAATTTGAGGGGTAATAAATGGCATTCCCTCGGCCATTACAGAGGTAATAGATGGCATTCCCTCGGCCATTACAGGGGTAATAGATGGCATTCCCTCGGCCATTACAGGGGTAATAGATGGCATTCACTCGGCCATTACAGGGGTAATAGATGGCATTCACTCGTCCATTACAGGAGTAATAGATGGCATTCCCTCGGCCATTACAGGGGTAATAGATGGCATTCTCTCGGCCATTACAGGGGTAATAGATGGCATTCCCTCGGCCATTACAGGGGTAATAGATGGCCGTCCATGTGTAGAAGATAATTAAATCAGCTCCAACAACTGCTTACGTCATACACTCATGAGGTCCACAGTCCACACTCCAGAAATATAAAACAAATTATCAGCAGTGACCTCTCACCCTCCACACACACGCACACACATACACACTGACCTCTCACCCTCCACACACACACACACACACGCACGCACACCATTCAGACAGACACATACGTGCAGCAGTTGTGTAACAGCAACCAATGGCTCTAACTTTCATTGGTACATTAACACAGACGTCATCACACAGGAGATAAAACAATTCATTTGTGTATTATGATGTATTTATTTGTATTTTAAATTTTACAAATAAATACATATTCATTTCTTTTAGTTTATTTTTTTTTAAATTTTAGATTCGTGTTTTCTTTCTCAATGTAAAAAAAAAAATTATCATTTTATATTCCGCAGGAATTTCTCCCATTCCTGCATAGTGTCCATTTTGGTTCTAGTTAACATGGGTAAATAAAAAAATATTTGAAAGCTAATCACGAAATAATTATTTTTCTACGCTTTAAAGCAAAAAAAGAATTTTAAATTGAATTCTACGCTTTAAAGCAAAAAAAGAATTTTAAATTGAATTCTACACTTTATTATGAAAACTTACCATTATTGCCTAGTTGTGTCACGTGTGAGTTTCGACACAAAAGCCATAAAAATAAATGAGTTTTTAAATTTAATTAAGTTATATATTTATAAAGGTAAGATAAAATGGTGGTGTCATCCAGTGCAATATGAGATAAGATGGTGGTGTCATCCAGTGCAATTTGAGATAAGATACTTTTATTGATCGAAATATATGGGCATTTTTTCTCTCCTTTCATATTCGTGTATTCAAGTCTTGAAAAGCCTTGTTTTTAGTTGTTTTTGTTGTTCCTTAAAATTAGGCCAGTCTGTAGCAAGACTTTCGTCGAATAACTGTGCGGTAAGAATAGCAGCTGAGTTCCTGGGCGTGTGAGTTGCAATTATGGACATAATCTTGGCTTTTTGTTTGAACAGAGTTCTCGTTATTTTCTTTCCAGGATCAGTGACATTCCTTTTGTGTGTCGCCGATTAGTCTATGGGCAGTTGATTTGATCTCATCATTCGTTGACAAGATGGCGCATCCTGTTTTTTTCCCCCAATATGGAGGCTATGCGTTGGTTTATGGCAACGATGTCCACACTGTCCACGTAACCGTTGTTCCCCACGTCAAGAACCACACGATTATCAGTCAAATGACATTTAGCGGCCAGTTCAAATTAATCTCATCTATTGACCAACAATTTCATTACTACAATCATGGGTGTTTTCTATACCTGTCCCCCCCGCCCCCCCCCCCTGTGCAGACGCCCATGGCTCCGATGACCAGTAAGTCTCGTGGTTGTGTGACTCCCACGTGACAAGTAGTAGCCCTTGCGCTGACCCCAAGTGAGAACATCCTATTGTGTTCTCAAGCGACTGACCACCCCATTAACGGTTATCAGAGTGGCCGAGTGGTCACTCGAGAGGCTAATCATGGCGCCATGTTATCGTGGAACCTGTTCACCCGACCCTGTCAAGCCGGCCAAACATTGTGAACCCGATGACCTTAGGTCCGAGCACGTGATCTCTCTGGTGGAGGTGATTGTTATCGTGAATGTCTTCAAATTCCGTCATTTAAGTGGACCCTCTCACCTTGTCCTGTTACCATGTCGTGTTACCTTGTCCTGTTACCGTGTCAAATTACCATGTCCTCTTACCATTCCTCTTACCTTGTCCTGTTACCTTGTCAAATTACCATGTCCTGTTACCGTGTCAAATTACCATGTCCTCTTACCATTCCTCTTACCTTGTCCTGTTACCTTGTCAAATTACCATGTCCTGTTACCATGTTCTCTTACCATGTCCTGTTACCATGTCCTGTTACCATGTCCTGTTACAACGTCGTGTTACCTTGTCCTGTTACATTGTCCTGTTACATTGTCCTGTTACATTGTCCTGTTACCTTGTCGTGTTATCTTGTCCTGTTACTTTTTCTGTTACCTTTTGAATGATACTATATTTTTTCTCTTATCCTACAAACTACTGGCTTAAGACAAAATGAACTCTAAGATACAAAACACCCTTTTCAGATAAAAAACACTCTTTTTAGATACCAACCACCCTAAGACACCAAACACTATCTGATGATACAAAAGACTCCCTTAAGATGCAACCACTCTCATAAGATACAAACCACTCTTTAATGAAGACAACCAATCAGGCCCTAATGATCAGGGCCACAATTTGTTAATGTAAAAGTCTGAAACTAAATGACCACTCTTTAATGAAGACAACCAATCGGGCCCTAAGGATAAGGGCCACAATTTGTTAATGTAAAAGTATGAAACTAAATGACCACTCTTTGAGGAAGACAACCAATCGGGCCCTAATGATAAGGGCCACAATTTGTTAATGTAAAAGTCTGAAACTAAATGTGGACGAGTTCCATGGCACCTGGAGCTGGCACCTGGAGCTGGCACCTGGAGCTGGCACCTGGAGCTGGCACCTGGAGCTGGCACCTGGAGCTGGCACCTGGAGCTGGCACCCTGGAGCTGGCACCCTGGAGCTGGCACCCTGGAGCTGGCACCCTGGAGCTGGCACCTGGAGCTGGCACCTGGAGCTGGCACCTGGAGCTGAACAAAATTGCATTCTTATAATTCTGGGAATAGCACTCAACATTGGCCCCATGGGACTCATTTTAGGTCCACTAGGACTCATTTAGGCCCAATAGGACCAATTTTAAGGCTAATTTAGGCCCGAAGAGGACTCTTTTAGGCCTAATAGGACTCATTTAGGCTCATTAGAACACATTTAGGCCAAATAGGACTAAAAAATAGGCCCAATAGGACTAATTTTAGGACTCATTTAGGTCAAATAGGACTTTTAGGCCCGAGAGGACTCATTTAGGCCCAAAAGGACTCATTTTGGCCCAATAGGACTCATTCAGGCCCAATAGGACAACATAGGCCCATAGGACAACATAGGCCCATAGGACAACATAGGCCCAATAGGACTCAACATAGGCCCAATAGGACTCATTTTAGGACTCATTTGGGCCAAATGGGACTCATTTTGGGCTCAATAGGACTCATTTTGGACCCAATGGTACCCATTTTGGGCCCGATAGGACTCATTTAGGCCCAATAGGACTCATTTAGGCCCAAGCTAACCCATTTACTCATTTAGGCCTAACGTGACTCATTTAGGCCCAATATGACTCATTTAGGCCCAAAAGGACTCATTTAGGCACACTATGACTCATTTAGGACCAAAAGGACTCATTTAGGCACAATATGACTCATTTAGGACCAATAGGACTCATTTAGGCCCAATAGGACACAGTTAGGCCCAATAGAACTCATTTGGGACCAATAGTACTCATTTAGGCCCACTATGACTCAGTTAGGCCCAATATGACTCATTTTGGGCCCAATAGGACTCATTTTGGGCCAATAGGACTCATTTAGGCCCAATAGGACTCATTTTGGGCCCAATAGGACTCATTTTGGGCCCAATATATCTCAACATAGGCCAAAACCCATGACTGCGGGTCTGATGGTGTAATTGGACAGGATACTTTTGAAAAGTTTCAATTTAAATTGATTAATATTCCAATCCAATCAATAATGCATCTCTCAAAAGGCTGCTACCATCAACTGGGTCCAAATAACTTGACTCTATAGAAAGTACATTTACTTTTTCTGTATAGAAAGTACATTTACACTTTCAACCCAAGACAAGACAAGTGTAAGACTTGTCATAGGTTGTTGATATGATTCATTTTTAGGCAACCGTGGTATTCTCTCATCAATTTGATTGGCTGCCCCCTCCCCACCCCCACCACACAAACACACAAGTCCACTTGATCAGAAGATCTGATTGGTTTTATCCTAAGGTATAGTCCTTTACTCCGCCCCCCCCCCCCACACCCCCCATTTTAAACAGAGTGTTGTGGGGGAGCTAATCCTGACTCTCTCACGTGATGAATAGTAACCAGGAAGTGCTTGTACCCACCACACAAACACACAAGTCCACTTGATCAGAAGATCTGATTGGTTTTATCCTAAGGTATAGTCCTTTACTCCGCCCCCCCCCCCACACCCCCCATTTTAAACAGAGTGTTGTGGGGGAGCTAATCCTGACTCTCTCACGTGATGAATAGTAACCAGGAAGTGCTTGTAAAGCTTGAGCCGATAAATAGCTGCACCTCATCTCACAGGACTGTGATGTCGACCGTTGTGTTGGTGTTGGTGACGGTGAGCTCCACACATGCAGAACTCACTGTTGTGTTTCTATGGGCCCACTGTTGTGTTTGTATGGACCCACTGTTGTGTTTGTATGGGCCCACCGTTGTGTTTGTATGGACCCACCGTTGTGTTTGTATTGACCCACCGTTGTGTTTGTATGGACCCACTGTTGTGTTTGTATGGGCCCAATGTTGTGTTTGTATGGACACACTGTTGTGTTTGTATGGACCCACTGTTGTGTTTGTATGGACCCACTGTTGTGTTTGTATGGCCCCACTGTTGTGTTTGTATGGACCCACTGTTGTGTTTGTATGGCCCCACGGTTGTGTTTGTATGGACCCACTGTTGTGTTTGTATGGACCCACTGTTGTGTTTGTAAGGACGGTATGTATCATCCACTCGCAAGCAATTTTTGATAATAAGAATTGATTTTTGATTTAAAATGACCGTAAATTTAATTTGTTTAAAAATGTTTATGAAGGTATTCTCTATTTATCTATTTCCCATTTTTCAACTCGCCCATTTCATATGATCATAGCAGATGGATATCTATTTGCCATACCTGCATCCGTAGCAAAACATTTCTGAACATTTTTAATGCATTTCGGAAGTTCATGAATACTTGATCAGCACATTCCATTTCCCTAAGCACCGCCCGCTGGCAGTTAATACCGTAAGACCTTGTTTTCTTTGGAATGCATGAAAGCGTTTCAATATGTAGCTCAGTTAACATACAAAATAAGCTCAGTGGTTCGGAGATGGACCGAGACGAAATTCCTGTTGTTATCATAGACTAGCTCTAACAAACTCAACCCTTTTCTTGCACGTTTCGGCCAAATTTGATCAGGTCCAAAAATTGATATGAAAACGAAAAAAATGTCTTAGCCGCAGTCCATCTTTACCGTCCTTTAAATACTTATTTTAAATGAGACAAATAAAGACATGACTGACCAATGGGTGACCATAGACCTCACTGACCATTGGGTGACCATAGACCTCACTGACTAATGGGTGACCATAGACCTCATTGACCAATGGGTGACCATAGACCTCATTGACCAATGGGTGACCATAGACCTAACTGACCAATGGGTGACCATAGACCTAACTGACCAATGGGTGACCATAGACCTCACTGACCATTGGGTGACCCTAGACCTCACTGACCTATGGGTGACCCTAGACGTCCAGTGTGTCTTGTACTAAAGCAACATTACAGCTTGAGAGACTGCTATGACGTGAGGTCTATTTATAGCCGACCTTGTACTGTGTCATATCACGTCACTGTGCCCTACAGTGGGCAGTGGAGAGAGTACTCACTTGCGCACCGTTTCTATCGCTCATCACTGGTTTGTAGAGTTTCGTGAAGGCACGAATGCGAGTTGGTAGCTTTATTGAGACACGTCTCGGGACTTACACAACAGTGCTACGCCATGAACATGTAACTTACAACTCTCGTAATTTACACAAGAGTGCATTGCTTTGAACATATAACTTACAACATCTCGTGATTGACACATCATTAGGATGCTATGAACATATAACTTACAACATCTCGTGATTGACACATCATTAGGATGCTATGAACATATAACTTACAACATCTCGTGATTGACACATCATTAGGATGCTATGAACATATAACTTACAACATCTCGTGATTGACACATCATTAGGATGCTATGAACATATAACTTACAACATCTCGTGATTGACACATCATTAGGATGCTATGAACATATAACTTACAACATCTCGTGATTGACACATCATTAGGATGCTATGAACATATAACTTACAACATCTCGTGATTGACACATCATTAGGATGCTATGAACATATAACTTACAACATCTCGTGATTGACACATCATTAGGATGCTATGAACATATAACTTACAACATCTCGTGATTGACACATCATTAGGATGCTATGAACANAAATATCCTAGGCTTTTTGTTTTCGTTTTGTTGCCCCCCCCCCCCCCCCCGTAACCATCGTTCGCCTCCGACCCGGGTTCCTGGCTTAATCCAAGGTGTAGACTTGGTTGTAACGCCATTAAGTACCCATCTACGTAAAGATCCAATTCCAAATATTTATATTTACATAAAGATCTTATTCCTTCTACCAAACTTTATTAAGGGCCCATTCCTGCTACCAACCTACATAAAGATCATTCATTACGCCTACCTACCTTCATAAAGATCACATTACCCCTACCTACCTACATAAAGATCATATTACCTCTACCTACCTTCATAAAGATCATATTACCTCTACCTACCTACATAAAGATCCCATTACCTCTACCTACCTATATAAAGATCACTTTACCTCTAACTACCTACATAAAGATCACATTACCTTTACCTACCTACATAAAGATCACATTACCTCTACCTAACTACATAAATATCACATTACCTCTACCTACCTACATAAATATCACATTACTTCTACCTACCTAAATAAAGATCATATTACCTATACCTACCTATATAAAGATCACTTTACCTCTGCCTACTTTCATAAAGATCCCATTCCCCGTCTAGAGTCTCGTCTTTTCCCCACACAAAACTGATAGATTTTTAACAAACCGTTAGACTTTCAACAAACCGTTAGACTTTCAACAAACCGTTAGACTTTCAACAATCTGTTAGACTTTCAACAATCTGTTAGACTTTCAACAATCTGTTAGACTTTCAACAATCTGTTAGACTTTCAACAAACTGTTAGACTTTCAACAAACCGTTAGACTTTCAACAATCTGTTAGACTTTCAACAATATGTTAGACTTTCAACAATCTGTTAGACTTTCAACAATCTGTTAGACTTTCAACAATCTGTTAGACTTTCAACAATCTGTTAGACTTTCAACAATCTGTTAGACTTTCAACAATCTGTTAGACTTTCAACAAACTGTTACTTTCAACAATCTGTTAGACTTTCAACAATCTGTTACTTTCAACAATCCGTTAGACTTTCAACAAATTGTTAGACTTTCAACAAACCGTCAGGTTTTCAACAAACCGTTTGTCTTTCAACAAACCTTTGATGCGGTGCAAGCATCTGAAGCTCGATCTATATTGACTGACGCAGTTAGCGTCCATGACGTCGCCGCGACTCTATGAATGGTGGCGCTAGAGACGTCTTTATAGAGACGTCTTTGGAGACGTCTTCACATCTGCGGCATAGTTAATGAATTCTGCACTCTCATTTGGGTTAATTGAAAAGCTCCTGAAACTAGAAACGTTCCATTTCTATGGTTCTGTACAAGCGTCTCATTGACAGGCTCCCGCGTAAATGCAGTTAAGGAAATAGCTTTCAGTTAGAGTGAATATGTTTTGACGTCGGCTTGAAGATAAACTGTAAATAATGAACGCAACTCTGGCCTTAAGAATGGTAGAAATCTGCAATTAGTGTGGTCAATATATATTTATATGCTTGGTTTGGTAACGTAGGTTTTAAATGGCTTTGATTTACACCCAAAATAATGTTGGTTGGTTGGATGAGAAGAACTTTTAAAGTAATTCGGTTAAGGTACTGACTCAGTGAAACGATTCAGACGAGAACCCAAAGGCGAGTGCGTCCATTTGGATCATGGGCGCCCGCAGAAAACTTTCTAGGGTGTGGGGGGCAAAAAAATCGATCAACTTTCTAGGGGGGGGGCAAAATTTTTTTAGTAATGTTTTAATGTAGTTTTAATTTATTGTAGCGTATTTGTATGGTGAACGAACGGACAGGACATCAGCTTAGTTACTTTCTCTTTATTTTCAGTTGCTATACTATCTTCCTAATTTATTTGTGTGGTGGCAAAATTTTTTTAGTAATGTTTTAATGTAGTTTTAATTTATTGTAGCGTATTTGTATGGTGAACGAACGGACAGGACATCAGCTTAGTTACTTTCTCTTTATTTTCTCTTTACTTTAATACATTTTTTGTCTATTTTTGTCTAAAATTTTTTTCTCCAATCAATCCAGGGAGGGGGTGGGGGGGGGGCAAGTGTAAGTGATTAGGATCAATACATTAATACAACATCCAATGAAAATTTTGACTTGAAGCACTAGGGAGGTCTATCATTATTTAACATGTATTTATAATAAAAATTATCACGTTTTTGTATATAATTGAACTGGGCGCTGAACCATCAAATGATAAAAACCAAATGTTTCCTCAGCTACTCCCAGCTACACGCCAGCGCAAAGCCACTTGAACTTCCGTTTCCGTCTGCTGACTTCGCCACACACAATACACATTATTAATGAATGGGGGAAAACATAAGCTCACCGTAATGGCTCACTTATTTAGTAATGGATCATACAGTCCGATCAATATTGTACCAACAGTGTACTGCTGTCCCAAGGACATGAATCTAGTACTGGTTTTCCCCATTGAAAGCATGGAATACTCCAGTAGTTGATTGGTTGAGAAGCTAGCACCAGTCAGAAACACTCGTTGAAAGCCTGGACTACTCCAGTAGTGGATTAGTTGAGAAGCTAGCACCAGTCAGACAGAACCACAAGAAACCTAATTAAGTTCTGTCCACGATTAAAAAAGGCCTAATCTTCCCAGATGAAACTTGCTCCATTTAGATCTGAGCGCTGATGAGCGCTATGTAAACCAAGGTTTCCCACACAGTAGCCGAGAGGCACGTTCTGTCAATAGGCAGAGAGATCGTCAAGGGATCCTCAAACTGATGGGGCCATTGTGCCCAAATTGTGGAGTCATTTCTATCTTATCATCGTCCTTTTTTACTGTGGAGTCCTGGCCGCAGCTGGGCAACTTTTTGTGAAGTCTTCCTACTGCAAGGAGCTTGTATTGTATGACGTATTGGTAGCTCCGCTGCAAGGAGCTTGTATTGTATGACGTATTGGTAGCTCCGCTGCAAGGAGCTTGTATTTTATGACGTATTGGTAGCTCCGCTGCAAGGAGCTTGTATTGTATGACGTATTGGTAGCTCCGCTGCAAGGAGCTTGTATTGTATGACGTATTGATAGCTCCGCTGCAAGGAGCTTGTATTGTATGACGTATTGGTAGCTACGATGCTTTGTTAACCTTTCAAGTTGAACCGTTCTGTCTGGGATCGACGGAATGGCTGGCAGGGGCGGAGGTGACTTTTTGACAACAGTGTGTTGGTGGGGGGGGGGGCGCTCCCAACCAAACCTATACTTTGAGCAATCTATACTGCTGTGCTTTACTGCTTTATACAACTTATTATAAAAAGTGTTGGACTGCAATAAAGCTTTAAAATAGATTAATAAGACAGGTTTTTGTCTGGTTTTAGCGCCCTCTCCTATTTTTTTATGTTTTATGTAGGATATGTATATTTATGTTATGTAAAGTTAATTTATACTTATTAAAATGTTTTGTTTGTTTGTACTGATGAAGGCAATGTGCCGAAACGTTTAATTGTGTTTAATGTATAATTATTATTAAAGCGTAACTTATATTGTTTTATTGACACAATTTGTTCGTGTCTTATTAATCTTTTATAAAACTTGCGAATTTTTTACGCCAGCAGGGTGGGCCCAGAACGGGTGCCTCCCCACCAGCTACGACCCTGGGCGCAGGGGTGTTAGCCGTGTCATGTAGCCAGGGCCTTACATTCACCCCAAGGTCACTATTGTACACAAAAAGCAATTCCTGAATGACTGGTCATTATCGACGGGTTACACATCGCTAAAGTCTATGCTAACTAATAATTGACTCGGCTTCTTAACTTTATCAATTTGAAAGTTGTCGCCAGACTTGTGGTTATGCCAGATTTTTAAACGAGTCGCCTGCCAGTAAAGCACATAACTTCAAAGTATGGGACTGAAAACTTTGATGGTAAGAATTTATAATCTTAAAAAATTGAAATAAAGGCAACAGTAAAAGAAAATTAACAAAAATGCATGAAACAACTATTTTTTTTTAAAATGTATAAATATATTTTAACGCTTGAGTGATTTTATTTCAGCTTTCTCAAACATATGCACCGTCTGAATACAATAAGTTGTACTTTGCAACCCATCTTGACAAATGAATTGTCCATTAAATGCAAAAATTGAATCATCACCTGAAGCCCCCCCCCCCCCCCCCCCTCCTTTTTCTGTCCCTGTCAACTTGGATGTTAATTTCATTACCTGCTATAACAGAATCATCCCGTGCAGACCCACCTGGTCCCCCCGTGAATTAGTCAGAACGCTAACTTAATTTAGGATTCCTGCACTTTTCTGGTGGACATGATTATACATTACGTGGCCGGTGGACATGATTATGCTCTACGTGGCAGTCTTTCATAGGAACACTAATGACTCAAGTGTAGATATTCTTAACGGTAGTTAACATTGAGGTCCCCATTGGGGTCTAAGACAGTGGTTCTAAACATTTCTAGTGCCGCGACCCCTTAATACAGTTTCTCGTGTCATGGCGATCCCCCAGCCACACAATTATTTTCGTTGCTACTTCATAGCTGTAAGGATATATGTTTTCAGATGGTCTTAGGCCACCCCTGGAAAAGGGACCCGCGACCCCCAAAGGGTTCGCGACCCACAGGTTGAGAACCGCTGGTCTATGATGTCATACATTGAAATGGATGGGATAGAATCGCTGCTGCAATCTTCTGTTAAATAGTGGGTAACGTTAAGAATGTCTTGGTAGCAGCTAAACATTGGATGTGTGGGATGGGAGTTCACATCGGATGTGTGGGATGGGAGTTCACATTGGATGTGTGGGATGGGAGTTCACATCGGATGTGTGGGATGGGAGTTCACATCGGATGTGTGGGATGGGAGTTCACATTGGATGTGTGGGGTGGGAGTTCACATTGGATGTGTGGGATAGGAGTTCACATCGGATGTGTGGGATGGGAGTTCACATTGGATGTGTGGGGTGGGAGTTCACATCGGATATGTGGGGTGGGAGTTCACATTTCTGATAATTACTTCTAGGAGAGTTCATGGGTCTGACCACTGCTCTAAGGGCAGTTTACATGTCAGACCACTGCTCGTAAGGGAGTTGAAAGGTCAGACCACTGCTCATAGGGGAGTGGAAATTTCAGACCACTGTTCGTAGGGGAGTTGAAAGGTCAGACCACTGCCCCTGCAAAATTGTTTGACTTGGTCTCACGCCACCTACAAAATTGTTTGACTTGGTCTCACGCCACCTACAAAATTGTTTGACATGGTCTCACGCCACCTACAAAATTGTTTGACTTGGTCTCACGCCACCTACAAAATTGTTTGACTTGGTCTCTTACCACCTACAAAATTGTTTGACTTGGTCTCTTACCACCTACAAAATTGTTTAACTTGGTCTCACGCCACCTACAAAATTGTTTGACTTGGTTTAACATTAGTAAAATGTTAGCCAAGAAAGTATAAAATAGACTGACATTTATATAAAATATATTAATTTTTTTTATTTTTTTTGTTTTCACTGGCATCCGTCCGTCACAATGTGACGATGGAGTGGGCTTCGGAGGCCGAAATCCACAAGGCCGAAATCCACAAGGCCTGGGATTATTCTTCAAGGATTATAAGCTGGTTTAATTTACATTTATATAAAAAAGATCAACATGTATACATCATATATTTAAAGTCGAACACTCCACGTTTCTACAACCACATTTTCTGACCCGTCCCAAAATGATGCCCTGTACCCACGAACCCACCAAGGCCACACCTCTGTTTAATTAGTTCACTAGTGAATTGATTTCAATGAGATTTTTTTTTGTACATAAAGTAAAACTTAAAATATTTCAAAGTTGGTCCAATATTAGCATTTAAAAAAAACAAACAAAAAAAACCTCTTGAAAACCCAAATCAATATGGATATCTGCTTCCTGGTGGCTCTTTAAACCAAATTTGAGAATCAGTCTCTCACGTAAAAAAACAACATATTTCTATTCAGTTCACGTCTGTTCCGTTTCCTCGTTTCATTTTCACTGCACAATCCGGACCCCAGGTCACGTGGCGCAGGTTGTCACAAAGTGTTGCCAAATACAATTTAAAACAAAAAAACTCATGAGGTGTGTCCTAACGTTACGAGGTGTCTCCTAACATTAAGAGGCGTGTCCTAACCTTACAAGACGTGTCCTAACATGACAAGGCGTGTCCTAACATGACAAGGCGTGTCCTAACATGACGAGGCGTGTCCTAACATTACGAGGCGTGTCCTAACATGACAAGGCGTGCCCCAACCCTTTATAAGACGCCAAAAAACAGGTGTATTCTGGCATTGTCCTCTCATGCATGACAGCGATCAGATTTCACGGTAATGAAACTCTGCCCCTAGCTTCAGCTTACAAGGGTGTCCATCCAATGAAACTCTGCCCAAAGCTTCAGCTTACAAGGGTGTCCATCCAATGAAACTCTGCCCATAGCTTCAGCTTACAAGGGTGTCCATCCAAGAAACTCTGCCCCTAGCTTCAGCTTACAAGGGTGTCCATCCAATGAAACTCTGCCCATAGCTTCAGCTTACAAGGGTGTCCATCCAAGAAACTCTGCCCATAGCTTCAGCTTACAAGGGTGTCCAACCAATGAAACTCTGCCCATAGCTTCAGCTTACAAGGGTGTCCAACCAATGAAACTCTGCCCATAGCTTCAGCTTACAAGGGTGTCCATCCAATGAAACTCTGCCCATAGCTTCAGCTTACAAGGGTGTCCATCCAATGAAACTCTGCCCATAGCTTCAGCTTACAAGGGTGTCCATCCAATGAAACTCTGCCCATAGCTTCAGCTTACAAGGGTGTCCATCCAATGAAACTCTGCCCATAGCTTCAGCTTACAAGGGTGTCCATCCAATGAAACTCTGCCCATAGCTTCAGCTTACAAGGGTGTCCATCCAATGAAACTCTGCCCATAGCTTCAGCTTACAAGGGTGTCCATCCAATGAAACTCTGCCCATAGCTTCAGCTTACAAGGGTGTCAATCCAATTAAACTCTGCCCATAGCTTCAGCTTACAAGGGTGTCCATCCAATGAAACTCTGCCCCTAGCTTCAGCTTACAAGGGTGTCCATCCAATGAAACTCTGCCCATAGCTTCAGCTTACAAGGGTGTCCATCCAATGAAACTCTGCCCATAGCTTCAGCTTACAAGGGTGTCCAACCAATGAAACTCTGCCCATAGCTTCAGCTTACAAGGGTGTC
>CAXITT010000224.1:703959-750577 GCA_964033795.1 Lymnaea stagnalis
GAACTATAACAAACCGACCGAACTATAACAAACCGACCGAACTATAACAAACCGACCGAACTATAACAAACCGACCGAACTATAACAAACCGACCGAACTATAACAAACCGACCGAACTATAACAAACTGACCGAACTATAACAAACTGACCGAACTATAACAAACCGACCGAACTATAACAAACTGACCATGTCAATGACACAAAATATCACTACAATATGCAAGTAAATTAAGAGAAACATCCCAAGGAAATGTCAATGATGACATGTCATTACATGTAAAGAAATTTCTGCTTTCATTGGAATCTTAGCTGGACATAAAATGGAGAATGTGGGTGTGTCTGTGTGAGTGTCTGTGTGTGTCTGTATCTCCCTCTCTGCCTCTCTGTCTCTCTATCTCTCCCTCTCTCTCTATATATATATGTCTGTGCGTGGATCTGTGTGTGTGTGTGTGTTGAGTAGAGTGTGGTTGGATACATCGCCAAATGAGCAGATGATTGACAATAAGTTTTCTTACATACCTGTCGGTGATTAAGTCACTCTGTTGAAAAATTATGGATCCATCGCAGTCTAATAGGATGATTAGTGGAAAGATGATTAGTAGAAGGCTGATTCGTGGAAAGCTAATTGGTGGAAGGGTTATTAGGGGAAGGCTGATTAGGGGAAGGTATTTGTAGAAGGCTGCTTAGGGGAAGGTTGATTAGTGGAAGGCTGATTAGGGGAAGGTTGATTTGTGGAAGGTTGATTGGTGGAAGGTTGATTGGTGGAAGGTTGATTGGTGGAAGGTTGATTGGTGGAAGGTTGATTGGTGGAAGGTTTATTGGGGGAAGGATTCTTAGTGGAAGGCCGATTAGTGGAGCACATATTGTGTTCTGCTTAGTTTGTTCATTATAGATCTTGAGGTGGCATTATGATGTCCACCATTATTAACGTACAGATAGTCTTCTGGTCGAGACTGTGTCGCCTTCGAAGTAGGATTTCCACTAGGACCAGCAGTGTTTCCGTGAAGCGAGGTTGTCATTTTTACTTCCCTTCTCTAGCGAAGAGCAACACAAGAAATATCAACATTTAATCAGGCGATGACGTTTGCATTATGTTCAAGCCCGACCATTGCCAGACTGTTTGTTGCCGGAATGGCCGCATCATTTGCTCACATTTCCATCGACCACCCCACACTACTATTGTGTCACATTTCCATCGACCACCCCACACTACTATTGTGTCACATTTCCATCGACCACCCCACCCTAATTTTATGTTACATTTCCATCGACCACCCCACCCTACTATTTATGTCACATTTCCATCGACCACCCCACCATAATATTATGTCACATTTCCATCGACCACCCCACCATAATATTATGTCACATTTCCATCGACCACCCAAACTTAATATTATGTCACATTTCCATCGACCACCCCACCATAATATTATGTCACATTTCCATCGACCACCCCACCATAATATTATGTTACATTTCCATCGACCACCCCACCATAATATTATGTTACATTTCAATCGACCACCCCACCCCAATATTATGTTACATTTCCATCGACCACCCCACCCTAATATTGTGCTACATTTCCATCGACCACCCCACCCTAATATTGTGTTACATTTCCATCGACCACCCCACCATAATATTATGTTACATTTCCATCGACCACCCCACCCTAATATTATGTTACATTTCCATCGACCACCCCACCATAATATTGTCTTACATTTCCATCGACCACCCCACCCTAATATTGTGTTACATTTACATCGACCACCACACCATAATATTATGTTACATTTCCATCGACCATCCCACCATAATATTATGTTACATTTCCATCGACCACCCCACCCTAATATTATGTCACATTTCCATCGACCACCCCACCATAATATTGTGTCACATTTCCATCGACCACCCCACCCTACTATTTATGTCACATTTCCATCGACCACCCCACCATAATATTACGTCACATTTCCATCGACCACCCCCACCCTAATATTATGTCACATTTCCATCGCCCCCCACTGTTACGCACTGACTTGTATTGGGAGAAATTAATCTCCTATTTTAATTTTAATTGGCTCGTTGTAAACAGTGCCTAACAAAGGACGATACCATATAATCAACAATATTAAAGATACGACCCAAAACAGTTTCTAGTTACAATTAATTAAGATTTATTAAGTCTTAAGATAATTACAAAATAAAATAAAATAAAATTACAATCTTCAACTTACAGTATGGCAGATGTCGTACCGGTACACAGTTACTACAATTAGAAATAATGATGCCAATAAATAATGCGAAATAAACACATATAAGTAGGAGCACACAAATACACAAAGAATAAAACACGCCTCGTAATGTTAAGAAAATCTATCGGAAATCTCCGTCCCTCGTCCGTGCCTGTCAATCCCTTATATAGGTGGGTCTACCGACGCCCAAGCCCTGCCTTCGAGACATTTCGAGAAAAATCCCAATCATTCTACCAAATACTATTTGGAACAGATTAATTATTTTTATTCGTTGGCGGCGTCAACAAGGTACTTCAAAGGCCTAAGCCACACCCCTTTGTGAACACAGCGTCTCATGCGGGGTCAATCAGAGGGCACGCACGAGAAAATATGATGTAAACAAGCTCTCTATAACACCTCCCCTCTTAAAAGAAAAAAATTTCATTGTTCAAAAATGGAATTCTTTTTCCATTAAAATTGAAGAAAGTACATTTCTTACTCTCAAAATATAAGACAAAAAGCTTCTTAACAGCTTATAAACAATAACATAAGTGAAAATTAATTTCTGGACAAAGTATCTGCAATGACATTATCTTTGCCTTTAATGTGTTTGATGTCCAAATTATATTCTTGTAAAAATAGGCTCCATCTTAACAATCTTTGATTTTTGGAGACCATCTTATTCAAAAATGTTAAAGGATTGTGATCAGTAAAAACAAGTACTGAATGTAAAGAACAACTGACATAAAAATCAAATTGTTGGAGAGCAAGAATTAAACCTAAACATTCCTTTTCTACAGTGGAATAGTTTTTCTGATGTGAGTTGAATTTCTTTGAGAAATAAGAGACAGGATGATCTACATTGTGGTCATCTTCTTGAAAAAGAACTGCACCAATGCCAACATCACTGGCATCTACAGCTAATTTAAACTGTTTGTTAAAGTCTGGTGCAATGAGAACAGGAGCATTAGCAAGTATATTTTTAATGTTTTCGAATGCTTCCTGACAAGCATCTGACCAATGAAATTTTGCATTTTTCTTTAACATATTACTTAAAGGAGAAGCAATAACTGAGAAATTTTTGCAAAATTTTCTATAATAACCTGCCATTCCCAAAAATCTCATTAACTGTTTTCTAGTAGTGGGTGGTGGAAGTGATACAATAGCATTTATCTTAGCTTGAACAGGCTTTACATGACCTTGACCCACTATGTGACCTAAATATTCCACAGTTGCATGACAAAATTCACATTTATTTAAATTTACAGTTACATTTGCCTGCAAAAATTTTTTAAACAGAGATCTTAATTGGTTTACATGAGATGAAAAATCTTGACTGTAAATAATTACATCATCAATATAGGCGCTGCAATTTTCCTGGTCAGCAATAATGTTATTTACAAGACGTTGGAATGTAGCTGGGGCATTTTTCATTCCAAACGGCATTACTTTATATTGATATAAACCATCTGGAGTACAAAAAGCAGAGATTTCTTTTGCTCTGTCAGATAGAGGAACCTGCCAATAACCTGATAGTAAGTCTATCTTGGTTACATATTTGGCATCACCTATTCGATCTATAAGATCGTCTATCCTTGGAATCGGAAAGGAATCAGTCTTTGTGAATGCATTCACTTTCCTGAAGTCAGTACAAAACCTGTAACTTTTGTCAGGCTTTGGGACTAAAATACATGGTGAACTCCAGTTACTAGAGCTTGGTTCAATTATATCATTTTCAAGCATGTATTTTATTTCAGACCGGATTATTTCAAGTTTTTCCGGATTGACCCTATAGGGGTGTTGCTTGACCGGAACTGCATTGCCAATGTCAACATCATGTACAGCAATGTTGGTTTTATTAGGTACATCAGGGAAGAGTAAAACAAAATCTGCAATAACAGACTTAACAACATCCTTCTCTGACAATGACAAATGTCCTAGTTTCTTATCTAAGTTGGCCAATACTTCTGAATTTTTAAGTTTATAATTACCAACTTTTTCTGGGACACTATCAAAGGTTTCAGTAACATTTTCTTTAAGTACTGAAGTTACAGTTGAGATTGTGTTAACATTTGTTTCTGAGGATGGACAATGATCATCACATTTTCTATCAAAATATTCTTTTAACATGTTAATGTGACATAACTGTTTCTTTCTTTTACGATCTGGTGTTAACACAATGTAATTTAAATCATTGATTTTGGACTCAACAACATAAGGACCAAAATATCTAGCTTGTAGTGCTTGCCCTGGTATCGGCAAAAGCACAAGCACTTTGTCCCCTGAAGCAAACTGTCTGAATTTTGACTTTTTGTCATACCAAACTTTCATTTTAGATTGTGAATCTTTTAAATGTGTTTTAGCCAAATTAACGGCATTAAAAAGTTTAGTTTTAAATTTTTGGACATAGTCAAGAAGTCCTTCCGTGGGTGTCGATGACATCCACGTGTCTTTTAAAAGTTTAAGGGGACCGCGAACCGTGTGGCCAAACACCAGTTCGAAGGGGCTGAATCCAAGTGATTCTTGAACTGCTTCTCTTGCGGCGAACAGTAGCATGTTGATGCCTTCATCCCAGTCTTTCTCTTGTTCTAGGCAGTAGGTTCTCATCATGTTCTTCAACGTCTGATGGAATCGCTCAAGTGCTCCCTGTGACTCAGGATGATATGCACTCGACAAGCAGTGTTCTATGCCCAACTGGTTCATCACTTGTTTGAATATTCCAGCCTTGAAGTTGGTTCCTTGGTCAGACTGTACAGACTTCGGAAGACCAAACAATGTAAAAAACTTCGTCAAGGCTTTGACGATGTTCGGAGTCTTGATATTGCGAAGAGGAATAGCTTCTGGGAACCTTGTTGACGCACACATGATTGTCAGCAAGTATTGGTGACCTGATTTTGTCTTTGGCAGAGGTCCAACGCAGTCTATAATAACGCGACTGAAAGGTTCTTCGAATGCTGGAATGGGTTGAAGAGGAGCTGCTGGTATCTTCTGATTTGGTTTCCCTACAACCTGACAAGTATGACATGATCTGCAGTATTCAACCACATCTTTCTTGATTTTGGGCCAAAAGAAGTGCGACGTGATTTTGTGATATGTCTTCTTTACTCCCAAATGACCTGAAAGTGGTGAGTCATGGGCTAAGTTCAGGACTTCGTTCCGGAATGGGGTAGGAACTACTATTTGATGAACTATCCTCCATTCTTCGTCAGCATTTGCGTCTGGAGGTCGCCATTTTCTCAAAAGTATGTCATCTTGAAGGTAATAACATATAGGGAATTGTTCAGCTTCTTCTTGGGTCAAAGCGTTCTCTCGAAGTTTGACTATTTCTGGATCACTCTTCTGTTCTTCAATAAGTTGCATTCGAGTTGGAGTCTTGTAATTACTAGCCTCTTCATTTAGACTTGCAAAAAATGTTTTTCCCAGGTCAATTTCAGGAAGAATTTTATTGCTTTTTTGTGAAATCTCTTTTGTGGAGATCTTGGAACTCATGGCCCTTGTCACAGCACATGCTGGATACAATTCTTGATCTTCTTCCTGATTTTCATTTAAACAAGGTTCATGAGTAACGATGGGCTCGGCTATCACCTTCCCACCAGCTAAGTCATTGCCTAGCAGCAACGAGATGCCGTCCAATGGTAATGTTGGTCGGACACCCACAACCACAGGTCCGGAGACTAAGTCTGATTTTAGGTTGATGAGATGTAAAGGTACATCTATGCATCCCAGCTCTACACCTCGTAACAGGATGTTGCTCCCAGTAGCAGTAGATTCAGACAAGGGAAGTATACCCTCAAGTAGTAAGGACTGTGAAGCACCTGTATCTCGTAAGATTTTGATTGGTTGTAGACTGGAAAAATCACCTGGCAGTGATACGAATCCTTCCGATATGAAAGGCATGAAGTCTTGTATGACATCAGTATTTTCTGATGTAGAATTTTGGACCTTGGTAGGTAAACTCTTGTTGGAGTCTTGAGAACATTCGGCTAGGGTAGAGGAAGTAAAACTCTGGGTAGAGTCGTCAAAACTTGCACACAAGTCCTCAGTAAAACGCCCTCTGGAGGTAGACCTCTTCTTGGAGCAAAAGGATCTTGGCGACAAGCTCATAAAACTCGCAGTCGAAGCAGGAACTTGGCTGGAGTCAGTAAAACTAGCCTTATTGTTCATAATGGAACTCTTTGATGAGTCGTGACAAACCTCTTTGAAGTTTGTATGGACATCTGGAGAGCAAAAACTCTTGAATTTTGAAAATGTGTTTCCAGATGTATGACGAGACGTACAAGCGGAGACTTTGTGTTGTGTACCAGGATGTGTGGTCTTCTCAGTTTTCTTCTTGAGTTTCCAGCAATCATCCCTCGTATGTCCTTCTTTTTTACAGTAGGCACATGTGTCTTTTGCACCAATTTCTTTCGTACCGGGCTTGAATGGTTTTTGTGGAGGTTTACTGTAAGTTGATACAGCTGTCTTATTGTGCCTGTCATTTTTGGTGTCAGATGGATTCTTGGAAAGTTGATGTGAGATGGTGAAGTCGTCGGCTAACACTGCTGCCGTATGTGCGTCACCTTCGCCACGGTCTGCAATATGTATTCGCACCTCAGTACGAACACAGTTCTTGAACTCCTCCATCAGAATGAGGTTCTTGAATTTCTTGAAGTCTGTCTCGGTGTTGGTTGCGTGCAGCCACTTGTCCAGGAGCCGTTCCTTTTCCCGGAGGAACTCAACATGAGTCTGGCCATCACGTTTCCACAGTTCCCTAAACTTTTTACGGTATGCTTCGGGGACACATTCATAAGCCTTAAGTATTAATGATTTTACTAGGTTATAGTCCCCGCGCTGTTCCGCATTCAGGGACACAAAGACTTCAGATGCCCTTCCGGTCAAGGCTGGTTGAAGTAAGGTGGACCACATAGTTTCAGGAATTTTAAAATTTTGGGCAGTTATCTCAAACTGCGCAAAATATTGGTCAACCTCTTTTTCTGTAAATTTAGGGATTACTTTTGCAAATTTAATTGCATCGCAACCCTGACCGGCTGGAGCCGTGAGTCTATTTTCCATTGCTCCTAAATTGGCCGTTATTTCCATTTGTTTTAACTTTATTGTTAGCTCTCTATCTTTTTCTTCTTTCTCTCTCTGAGCTTTTAGCTCCAGCTGTTTAAGCTCTCGTTCTTTTTCTTCTTTCTCTCTCTGAGCTTCAAGCTCCAGCTGTTTCAGCTCACGTTCTTTATTTAGCTCCAGCTGTTTAAGCTCACGTTCTTTTTCTCTCTGGGCATCTAGTTCCATTTGTTTGAGCTTTAGTTGGAGCTCCATACTTGGATCAGTCGGTTGTGTGACTGAGGCAAGTTCATCTTCAGATAACATGTCTTCATCCACAAAGTGAACGATGATCATGTCTCGTATGGTCTTTTTTACGGCCGAATGAGCTACATTTATTTCTAGAGCTTTAGCAATGGAAAATAGCTCCTTCCTAGAACATTTGTCTAATGCCTCTACTGATGGGTTTTCAATATCAAAATCCATTTTGACACAGGCAAAATATAACAATGATTTTTTTATAAAAATTTAAGCTTAGTGCACACACTAATGAAAAAATTGTAACCAGCTCTGTTGTTGGTGTCGTAAAATGGTATCGTGAACTCAAATTAGTTTGAGTGTATTAAGGTAAACAGTTTGTCAAAATCCACAGAAAAAACGCTCAATTTATTATTGGTGTATTAAAAACTATGGATTAAAATTATCCTCGGAAAATCCCACAATTTGTTAAAATTGGGGTCTAATGAGAATAAAATATGGATTCGGTTATCGCGGACGATGCCCCCAATTTGTTAGAATTGGGGTCTTGAGAAAAATAATAATATAGAGTCCGCTATATCCGGGACGAGCAACCCAATTTGTTACGCACTGACTTGTATTGGGAGAAATTAATCTCCTATTTTAATTTTAATTGGCTCGTTGTAAACAGTGCCTAACAAAGGACGATACCATATAATCAACAATATTAAAGATACGACCCAAAACAGTTTCTAGTTACAATTAATTAAGATTTATTAAGTCTTAAGATAATTACAAAATAAAATAAAATAAAATTACAATCTTCAACTTACAGTATGGCAGATGTCGTACCGGTACACAGTTACTACAATTAGAAATAATGATGCCAATAAATAATGCGAAATAAACACATATAAGTAGGAGCACACAAATACACAAAGAATAAAACACGCCTCGTAATGTTAAGAAAATCTATCGGAAATCTCCGTCCCTCGTCCGTGCCTGTCAATCCCTTATATAGGTGGGTCTACCGACGCCCAAGCCCTGCCTTCGAGACATTTCGAGAAAAATCCCAATCATTCTACCAAATACTATTTGGAACAGATTAATTATTTTTATTCGTTGGCGGCGTCAACAAGGTACTTCAAAGGCCTAAGCTACACCCCTTTGTGAACACAGCGTCTCATGCGGGGTCAATCAGAGGGCACGCACGAGAAAATATGATGTAAACAAGCTCTCTATAACACCCACCCTAATATTATGTCACATTTCCATCGACCACCCCACCCTAATATTATGTCACATTTCCATCGACCCCAAACCCTAATATTATGTCACATTTCCATCGACCCCAAATCCTAATATTTATGTCACATTTCCATCGACCCCAAACCCTAATATTATGTCACATTTCCATCGACCCCAAACCCTAATATTATGTCACATTTCCATCGACCCCAAACCCTAATATTATGTCACATTTCCATCGACCCCAAACCCTAATATTATCTAACATTTCCATCGACCACCCCACCCTAATATTATGTCACATTTCCATCGACCCCCCATTATAATTTTATGTCACATTTCAATCAACATACCCCTCCGAAAAAACAGAAAACAAGTATTTAAAAAAAAAAATCGAAACAAATTTCAGTGAAAAAGCCAGAAATATAGTTACTTTGCTCTGTGCTTTTTTGGGGTCTCAGCTGCCCTAACTGTTACATGTTAACAATGTATATTTAATCAGGGGCGTAGCAAGTGTTAGTAAATACCGATCGGGGCGGGCCGACCATTTTGCCGCCCCATTCCACGAAAAAACTCAGAAGTAGGCCGAAAATGACGCCCCTCCTTATACATTGTAAAAAGTGCCGAACCGGGCTGAATGCCCCCCCCCTCCGCACCTTCTTGCTACGCCACTGTATTTTATGCAATCTTTTGGCATCCGAGATTTAGTTTAAAAGGCTACCTAGACTAAGTCGAACATTTGCTACCTAGACTAAGCCCAACATTTGCTACGTAAACTAAGTCGCAAATTTGTTCAATCTGACCGGATGAATGAAAAGCTGAACTGAACGGGTTGGCTGTGCCGCCTACACTCAGGATACGCTCGTGTCTGTCCCCCTACCCTCCGGTAGACGTTTTGACACAGTTTGACACGGTGCTATCTGATCCACACAAACTTTGGGCCCCATTGCCAAGTTCACCAGTTGGTCTGCACAGTTGCGATCCTACTCCAGTGTTGTAGGTTACAAGGACTTAATTAGTGTCTAAGTGGCTTTTTCTCTTGCCAGGTAAAACACTAATGACTCAGACTAATTGGTTGAAATTGTTACTGTAAAACTGTATCTTTTAATTAAATAAAACCATGTTCTAGTGGGTCTTCTTGTGTGTGTATGTGGTTTTTTTTTAAAATTAAAAATATGGCTTGCCTTCATCCTTAAAGTTAATATCGAAAATCGGTCAAGTTTATGATAGACGATCCTTAATGTTAGGAATTTCATATTACAGGAAGGTGTTCATTGATTGGTCGATACAATTCAGTATAGGACATTATGAGGTTGGGGGGGGGGGATGTCTAGACGTGGACAAGTGGTGCTTTCTATTAAATTTGGAAAATTGTATTTAAAAAAAAAATGCGCCATCCCATTTTATGGCCTGGTTCATTTATTGTTTACGAATTGTGATAACTAAAGCCGGTGATAAGAAAGCCGACACCAGCTGGCGCTGCTGGAGGTCTCAAGTTATCAACGTGTTTTCAAGCAAGAGCCGTAGGCCCAGGCCCAGGCTTATTTAGAAGAAAAGTTAAGCTAACTTTTGGTGAACATAAAAAACTCAGTATGATATTATTTAAAAAAAAAAAAAAAATTAAAATTCGCCAAGTACCCTGACATGGAGGTCTCAAGTTATCAACGTGTTTTCAAGCAAGAGCCGTAGGCCCAGGCCCAGGCTTATTTAGAAGAAAAGTTAAGCTAACTTTTGGTGAACAAAAAAAACTCAGTATGATATTATTTAAAAAAAAAAAAAAAATTAAAATTCGCCAAGTACCCTGACAGTGTGCCGCCAAGTACCCTGACAGTGTGCCGCAAATGCTACTAACAATTAATTTAAAAACAAGTGTAAAGACGTAATGTACAAAATCCATGAAAGTAATCCCCCCACCCCACACACTCCCACACACACACACAAAAGTAGGATACACAATGTATAAAACACTAGTAAAAAGATTGCCATGACTTACTATATTTATTCTTTAAACAAAATTATTCTATCAGACTTTCTTTATTAATTTTTTTTAAATTATATAATTTTTAATTTATTGGTTGGGGGGGGTGGGGTGGTGGTGGTGGTGGTGGTGTGGGAGTTGTCACCTGGGTTTCAATATGCCTCCCCTATTACCGTAAGAGAAGCACACGTTTAAAAAAAAAAATCAAACGCTATACACAACATCATAAATTAGGTTTGAGTCTGTGTGTTGACACACTGACTGTGTAGTATTCATGCAGTGACACACAACCACGGCACACAGACTGGCATGTTCTATTGGACGATGGATGATTGAATATAAGAAGTGCTAACTATGCAGCATTCAGAATTTTTGTATTGAGACAACCGTTGGCCGGTGCCAAATTTTTTAAAAATTTTTTGGTCTTTTTAGGAAGACAGTTTTATAGTTTCTACTGCATTCAACACAGATGAAGGGAGCAATGCTGTTGGAGCCTTTTACCTGAAAGACGTTTAACTTTGGTGATATTCAAAAAAATGCTTCTGATCAGATGTGTGTGTAGTTATCATCATAGTGAATAAAGTACGCCACATCTCTGGTCAGCCTACAGCTCTGGTCAGCCAACAGCTCTTTCACTTACTGGCACAAACAATGGAGCGTTGAAAGCGTTGGTGGTGTTTAAAGCCTTGGTGGCGTTGAAAGCTTTGGTGGCGTTGAAAGCTTTGGTGGCGTTGAAAGCTTTGGTGGCGTTGAAAGCTTTGGTGGCGTTGAAAGCTTTGGTGGCGCTGAAAGCTTTGGTGGCGTTGAAAGCTTTTGTGGCGTTGAAAGCTTTGGTGGCCTCCAGATCCATAAAGTTGCCATTTACGTGTCTCTTCATTTTTTGTTTACAATAAATAACGTACTTTATGGCTGCACATAAATCACGTGACCTCATCTTTTATCCTGAACATTAGAATAGTATTGCATTTGGCAGTGCGGCTTAGTCGAGCATATTCTGTTATCGACACGAGCAGCCGTAATGCTGTAATCAGATTCAGTGGGTGTTTGTCATCTGGGGGAGCAGTCAGGGTTAGTGACGCCCAGGGTGGACCACCCCCTTCGCACCCCCTCCCCCTCCCTACGCCACCGTTTACCATTCATGACTGTAAGCATCTGAACCATCCCTCAATACTCTTTAAACCATCCCTCAATACTCTTGAAACCATCCCAAAATAATCCCTCCAATAATCTCTGCACACATGTCAGAAGACAAAATGTGGAGTCCATTTGTCATCGGCTTTAACTGAAGAGTGGTTCTCAAACATACTTGCAAGTGACACCTTTGTACACGTCGAATAACCAGATATATTTTTTCGGCGATGTACTCGAAAAGAATAGTTTCTATAGTTCACGGTAGTTCACATTATTCTAAATGAATGAAATACACCTCTCTTGCATAGACTTGTTTTTTAATACACATTGTCAAGCTACACGTTTTTGTCTTAATATAATGGTATATCTCGAACTCTGGAATAAAAATAGGCTAGTCTTGCATGCAACAGGCGAGTAGCTAGTCGGGTTTTTTTTATACTGAGGACAGGGGCAACAATCTCTTTTCAGGGGCAACAATCTCTTTTCAGGGGCAACAATCTCTTTTCAAGGGCACCAATCTTTTTATCAATCAAGAAAGTCAAGTCAAAAAATATTTGATTCCGTTTTCTATGTGCTTCGTTTATTTAATGACGCGCGTCTTCACCAATTATTTAAATTAGTTTGATTTTACACCGACATCATGGAGTCAAAATGCAATTTTAAGTCTCCGTCTGAACCAGGGCGTCTGTGACTCCGGACTATACGTTCTGATTCACTACTTCACCAGTCAGGTCATAAGTTCTGATTGACTACTTCACAGAGCTGGTCATAAGTTCTGATTCACTACTTCACAAGTCTGGTCATACTTTCTTATTCACTACTTCACAGGCCTGGTAATAAGTTCTGATTCACTACTTCACAGGCCTGGTCATAAGTTCTGATTCACTACTTCACAGGCCTGGTCATAAGTTCTGATTCCTTAATTCACAGGCCTGGTCATAAGTTCTGATTCACTACTTCACAAGCCTGGTCATAAGTTCTGATTTACTACTTCACAGGCCTGGTCATAAGTTCTGATTCCCTACTTCACAGGCCTGGTCATAAGTTCTGATTCACTACTTGATTCACTACTTCACAGGCCTGGTCATAAGTTCTTATTCACTACTTCACAAGCCTGGTCATAAGTTCTGATTTACTACTTCACAGGCCTGGTCATAAGTTCTGATTCCCTACTTCACAGGCCTGGTCATAAGTTCTGATTCACTACTTGATTCCCTACTTCACAGGCCTGGCCATATGTTCTGATTTACTACTTGATTCACTACTTCACAGGCCTGGTCATAAGTTCTTATTCACTACTTCACATGCCTGGTCATAAGTTCTTATTCACTACTTCACAGGCCTGGTCATAAGTTCTTATTCACTACTTCACAGGCCTGGTCATAAGTTCTGATCTACTACTTCACAGGCCTGTTCATAAGTTCCGATTCACTACTTCACAGGCCTGGTCATAAGTTCTGATTCACTACTTCACAAGCCTGGTCATAAGTTCTGATTTACTACTTCACAGGCCTGGTCATAAGTTCTGATTCCCTACTTCACAGGCCTGGCCATATGTTCTGATTTACTACTTGATTCACTACTTTACAGGCCTGGCCATATGTTCTGATTCACTAATTGATTCACTTCACAGGCCCGGTCATAAGTTAAAAGTAACGTTTATTCAATAAACAAGTCATCTTCCATTAATATTACATGGAGTTTTACTCCATACAGGGGCGTGTCTTTGGACCGGGGCGTGTCTTTGGACTGGGGCGTGTCTTTGGACCGGGGCGTGTCTTTGGACCGGGGCGGGTCTTTGGACCGGGGCGGGTCTTTGGACCGGGGCGGGTCTTTGGACCGGGGCGGGTCTTTGGACCGGGGCGGGTCGTTGGACCGGGGCGGGTCTTTGGACCGGGGCGGGTCTTTGGACCGGGGCGGGTCTTTGGATCGGGGCGGGTCTTTGTACCGGGGCGGGTCTTTGGATCGGGGCGGGTCTTTGTACCGGGGCGGGTCTTTGGATCGGGGCGGGTCTTTGTACCGGGGCGGGTCTTTGGATCGGGGCGGGTCTTTGGATCGGGGCGGGTCTTTGTACTGGGGCGGGTCTTTGGATCGGGGCGGGTCTTTGGACCGTGATAGTTCTTTGTACCGGGATGGGTTTTTAGACCGGGGGTGGGATGGAGAAAAGTCGATAACTTCTCTAGTGCTGTAGGCTTATCAAGTTTAGGTCAAGGTTAGGTCGGGGTTAGGTCAAGGTTAGGTCAAGGCAACTCTTGTTGGATTTGAATGATATTAACAATTAATATTTCATCATTTTTATATATGTATCTCATTCGCTTTACCCTAAGTTTTAGACAAATGCTTTCGATATTTAGATTTTTAAAATTTCTTGCCATTTTTCTTTCTTACGATTCCATGACCCCATGGACTGTAGACAGATTATTTCTAGAAGGAATCAATCGTCTGTGTTCGGCTATTTGGTCTCGTTGTCTTATTTGAGATCTCGGTTACTGCCCCTTAAGACATCTTGTTAGTTAGAGATGAAATGCTGTGATTTGTTCAACTAGCATTAAGTCATCTTATCATTTAGAGATGTAGTGTTGTGCTTTGGTCAGCTAGCAATAAGACATCTTTATCATTTAAAGATGTAGTGTTGTGATTTGGTCAGCTAGCAATAAGACATTTTATTATTTAGAGATGTAGTGTTGTAATTTGGTCAGCTAGCAATAAGACATCTTATCATTTAGAGCTGAAGTGTTGTGATTTGGTCAGCTAGCAGTAAGACATCTTATCATTTAGAGCTGTAGTGTGATGTGCTAACGAAGCCCATCCTTATTGCTGTCCACACAAGAACTTCTTCGTTTCTTGTTCTTTTGGAATAAGTTCAGAGGAACACACACTTATTATATTCTGGTTATTTCACTTATGAGTTGACCGATTACGAGTTTCTTGTAGAAAGAAACATGGTCAAACGAGCTCCTGCCTTGTATTAAACAGTTCATGATCTACGAGTTCTTAATTTATAATCAACATACAATGATCTTCTTGTTGCTCAAATATTTCAGGCAGTAGGCTTTCGTAACAGATTATTGTATAGTCAATGGTACGAATCAAATACATGTACGCAGCAGTTCACTGCGTACATTTCAGCCAAGCCCTTCACCTATTAAGACAAAACATGTACGCTGCAGTTCACTGTACATTTCAGCCAAGCCCTTCACCTATTAAGACAAATACATGTACGCTGCAGTTCACTGTACATTTCAGCCAAGCCCTTCACCTATTAAGACAAATACATGTACGCTGCAATTCACTATACATTTCAGCCAAGCCCTTCACCTATTAAGAAAAATACATGTACGCTGCAGTTCACTGTACATTTCAGCCAAGCCCTTCACCTATTAAGACAAATACATGTACGCTACATTTCACTGCGTACATTTCAGCCAAGCCCTTCACCTTGTTTAGACAACGGGACACAACTAAATAGGGCAATATTTCTTATGTCACTCAACAAGGAAACAAAAATACATTACGCAGGTAGGGCTCTACAGTGGATCTCAATCAGATCTTGAGCGCCCCTTACGATCTGAGTTTGCAGTTTTCTAACATGTTTATGACGTCAATGACTTCGATTCTGGGGTGAACGATTGATGTTGTGTAAAGTCTAACACTCCTGATTTCTACTTTACAGCAGTGACACTGATGGCATCTATTCTCATTCAACATAATCGGATTGAGAACCGTTCAAAACGATTGTGTGCACTTCTTATCTACCTGTGTTGTAGAGGGGAATTAGTCATCGCGAAATATAGCAGACAAAAAACGAGCTGTTGGAACGTGGTAACATTTCCCGTGCTGTCATTTCCTCCCCTTCAATTATTAAATTACTTGCTCCACCTTCATTAGGAGGTCAAAGATCATCTGCCTTGGACGATTCGTGCCGAGCATCCTGTAACGGTCATTCTGTGCACCTGAGGAACGGTTTGACTTAGGGCCACACACCTTGTGGCGTACATCTAATTAATGGTCTAAACCAGGGGGTGGCCAACCCAAAAGACATCACGTGAGACTTTGATAGAATTAAAGTTGACATTTCGCGGCCGCGTGACATGTCCAGTAATATTAAAATATTTCAAAAAATCACCGACTTATTGCTGTATAGATTTATTTTTCTACGCTCATTGAACTTGAGGAATCCATAAGAACAAAACAGAATCAAACTAAACTAATCTCATGTTTGTTTTAACTTTTTACAAGTCTAAACTCCCTTGAATCAAACTAAACTAATCTCATGTTTGTTTTAACTTTTTACAAGTCTTAACTCCCTTGAATCAAACTAAACTAATCTCATGTTTGTTTTAACTTTTTACAAGTCTTAACTCCCTTGTCTCCAGCGGTATTCACAGATTTAAAAAAAAAATTT
Organism: Lymnaea stagnalis; assembly: GCA_964033795.1. NCBI lineage: Eukaryota > Metazoa > Mollusca > Gastropoda > Lymnaeidae > Lymnaea > Lymnaea stagnalis. The sequence continues at coordinate 720,235 of CAXITT010000224.1, forward strand.
TTTTTGGTAATATTTTGTTGTTGTTGTTGTTGTTTTGTTTTCTTGTTTCCTTGTTTGTTGCGTGCAATCGAATAGTTCTTAACATGACTTACTTTTCAATAATAAAACTTGTTCAGACCGCAACTGACTCTGATGACATCCGATTACATGATATCGATACCGTCGTCTACGTATAAAAAAAATTAGTAAATGATAATTTATTATTATTATTATTATTTTGTGTGGTTGAAATTTGATTATTTGACTTTTTAACGTTGCAGAAAATATTAAAGAAAGGTTAAAGTAATATTTGTATTTGTCTTCCTCAGACATGTCAGATGTCGCACTCAGTCATGCATGATGTCGCACAGTAAAACAACACGGGACGATGGGCTGACAGAGAGCACCTACTCCACCTGTCAATGACAGAACGACAGGCGCCAGTGCTGGATGGATGGATCACATTGACCGACACAAGGGCATTTCGATCAGGTACTTGGCACAAGAAAAAGTAATGTCATGTCAGAACATGGATTGCTTCTTCAAATATCGGTTATTATTATTTTATTTTTTTTAAATTTAAAAAACAGACAAACAAAAAATAATAATTTTGTTTCTATTCTGCGATCTTTTACATTCCATGTGATTAAATTTAGACACAAAACTCGGCCCCCGAAAAAAAAAAGGTTTGGGGGGGGGGTGAAGAACAATGCAATTTCTAGGAATTGGTTCTTGCTATGACAGTGGATTCCGGGAAGCTGCTATGGCGGTGGATTCCGGGAAGCTTGTTAAGAAATCTATTTTGAAAAGCGCAATTATAAAAAAATAAATGTTCACCACCAGTATGATCTGGTCGTCCTGACCTCCATCTCAAACTTGGCCTTGATCACGTGACTGCGTCATGAACCTCCATCTCAAACTTGGCCTTGATCACGTGACTGCAGCTTAACATTGCCGTTCATAGATCTTCGGTAAAGCCAAGTCTTGTGGAAAGAAATGACCACCAATGACAATGACAGACAGCAGGCTATTTTAACAAGTCACTGCCATCGACTATAGGCCGACTGTGTGTGCCAACTCAAGCGGTTACCACTCTGTCTTTAAAATATGCCAATGTTTCATTCGACCAATCACAATGATCTCTAGCATCATCAGAATGGTCGCTAATGTTAGTACAATATCTGCTAACTTTATCAGCCTTGAAAGAATTTCTACATTCTATTCCTATTTCCTTTTATTTACACTAAGATTGATTGCAGTAAGAATTATCAAAATTTTAACTATGGATAATGCACTTATGAATTCTCTGTTCCTGTTTGATGTACCCCATCATTTATTTAATTTGAGACTCACCGATCGTTGTAAAAAAACAAGACGCGTCGTATATCCAGGTGATATTTATACGGTCGTCGCGGGCCCATGGCCTGCTAGTGCATATTTTATGTGTCCGACGGTCCCCTTCAGAGGTCTATGCTCGAAAATTGGTACGACTAGCGGCCGCCATGGCCATAGACAATCATAATGTACACCTACATTATCACAGTGCCGCAGTCAACTGATTGTGTCCCCGCCACGTTCAACCACTTAAGACAGTGCCGCAGTCAACCACTTAAGACAGTGCCGCAGTCAACCACTTAAGACAGTGCCGCAGTCAGGCAATTATTGTCAGGGCCGCAGTCAGGAGATTATGTCAATGCTGTATTCAGGACCTTAGGAATGTAGTGTAAACAATATATTTATATTTATAAAAGTCATATACTTCACGTCACGTATAAATTCACCTCACGCTATTTCTACGTTCACTTCATGCCATGCCTACGTTCACTTCATGCCATGTCTACGTTCACTTCATGCCATGTCTGCGTTCACTTCATGCCATGTCTGCGTTCACTTCATGCCATGTCTACGTTCACTCATGACATGTCTACGTTCACTCATGCCATGACTACGTTCACTCTTCCCACGACTACGTTCACTCTTCCCACGACTACGTTCACTCATGCATGACTACGTTCACTCATGCCATGACTACGTTCACTTCATGCCATGACTACGTTCACTTCATGCCATGACTACGTTCACTTCATGCCATGACTACGTTCACTTCATGCCATGTCTACGTTCACTCATGCCATGTCTACGTTCACTCATGCCATGTCTATTTGATCCAAATTTTACACCCCCGTGATATTTAAGTGGTCCAAATCAAATGCAAGTCAACAAAACAAGTTAAGTCCTGAAAGTTTATAATGAATCCATTTGACAGCCCACTCTTGTGTGTATGTGTGTGTGGAACTTTGGGGACTTAGAAATGTGAACCACTTACTTAAATATTTAGAGTCACTCTTATGTACATCTTGTATTATTTTGTGCAGCTCTCTGTCGCAAAACAAACATTCAGTCACTTTGTGTCATGGAAATATGTTGTGACTTGTAAGACCGATGGTAATACCACGTGACTGTGTGGGGGCGGGGCCTACCCTGCCTGGGTTTATAATCATTCAGACTTAATTTTTTTTTAATGACTGCAGATGTAATGAATGCTTTTTAATTGAGAGCCGATTGACGGATGGATTTTTGGGTGTGGATATTTGCGTATAGCTAGCAGACTTTTGCGTATAGCTAGCAGACTTTTGCGTATAGCTAGCAGACTTTTGCGTATAGCTAGCAGACTTGTTTAGCCTCAAACTCTTAAAATCGGTAAGCATTATCCCCAAATCTTTCAATGCATTATATTAATAGTAAAACATAAATATGCAGTATATATAATGTATACACCTCAAAATCGTACATTGTACGCCAAAATCGTAAGAGTAAACAGATCTGATCTAGGTGGATATTTGTGTGTTGATATTAGAGTATAGCTTGGTGGATTTTTGTGTGTTGATATTAGAGTATAGCAAGGTGGATATTTGTGTGTTGATATTAGAGTATAGCTTGGTGGATTTGTGTGTGTTGATATTAAGAGTATAGCTTGGTGGATTTGTGTGTGTTGATATTAGAGTATAGCAAGGTGGATATTTGTGTGTTGATATTAGAGTATAGCTTGGTGGATTTGTGTGTGTTGATATTAAGAGTATAGCTTGGTGGATTTGTGTGTGTTGATATTAGAGTATAGCTTGGTGGATTTGTGTGTGTTGATATTAGAGTATAGCTTGGTGGATTTGTGTGTGTTGATATTAGAGTATAGCTTGGTGGATTTTTGTGTGCAGATATTTCAGTATGCAATTGAGAATAGCAATAGCTGCCAGAAGTGGAGTGTCCGTGTGAAAAGCTTAGTGTTGCCAAGTGCATGGAGTAGCCTACAAGCTTGACTTTGTTATCTTGCATGACCAACACGGCCTGCATGAGATAAGTACTGCACAGGCTTAATATGTAAGCCTCCTGATCTGGGCCTCGCATGCAATCGATATTGATCTACAAACTCTTACCTGTATGGACGTCGTTTATGTCCCTCTGGTAAAAAGGGGCGCATTTAATTACAAGCGCAGAAATGCGCGCGTGCGTTATAAAGTCTAAAAATGTAATTTTAAATTTGGTTTAAATTTAACCCTATCAATTACGGGCATTTGCTAAAACTTCAGCTAATATGAATAGTCACAAGGTCTTTCAGTAATAGTCACAAGGTCTTTCAGTAATAGTCACAAGGTCTTTCAGTAATAGTCACAAGGTCTTTCAGTAACGCTGTCACTTCAGAGGGTGGTTCTTAAAATTTGGTCTTTTACAATTATTGATATAATATGCGCACATTTATTGTGGTTTAAAGTTCTTGAAAGCTTTTTATAAAGGCAGTTATTTAATGTTAATGTATGGACATCTGGAGATCTACACATGCGAAAAACGAATTCTGTTACTAAATAATTTTTATTTTAAGAAAAAAAAAAGTTATCAAATAATTAAAACTAGATTTCTTCTCGCCTGATCTCAACCACTGCTTGTGGTACGGTTGTTGGTGTTTCGTTTCTGTTGACGTGGTCCTCATTTACTCTGAACATTGGGGGTCATGGTCCCACTCACGGGCCCATCACTCCTTCTGATTCTCCCACCCACACTCCCCTCACCGGCGCTCCTTTGTCCGTTCACCTATTGTGGGGGGGGGGCGCGGTCACCATCAGGTTGTTATCACCATCTGCCACCTGGCGGTTGCCTAACGTCGGTGGTGAGAGATGGTAACAAAATGAACATTGGGGGTCATGGTCCCACTCACGGGCCCATCACTCCTTCTGATTCTCCCACCCACACTCCCCTCACCGGCGCTCCTTTGTCCGTTCACCTATTGTGGGGGGGGGGGGCGCGGTCACCATCAGGTTGTTATCACCATCTGCCACCTGGCGGTTGCCTAACGTCGGTGGTGAGAGATGGTAACAAAGAGATCAAGAAGCAATAACTCAGCTTTACGAGCGTCTACGTTGACGACAAGAAACTCAGAGGGAGGCTAGGCAATATTGCTCTTGTTATCCAATACACAACATCCCATTAAAACAACAACACATTTCTATGACGTCATCAATTATTTTTTTTTTAAAGGAAGAGAAATTTCAATACCTGTTTGTGTCCTGATGGGTTTTGCTATCATCTTACTTCGTTCATTCGCTGTGCCAATAGAATCATAGTTTCAATAATTTGACTCTATTACATAATGATTTTAATTGTTTTTAAAAAATCGTGTGTATTTGCATAAAATTAATTTTAATTACTTTTCAACCTACACATGTGTAGACAGGGCATGAATTGAATGTAGGCGTGGCTTGAAGTGAATCTAGACATGGCATGAAGTGAATCTAGACATGGCGTGAGGTGAATGTAGACATGGCATGAGGTGAATGTAGGCATGACATGAGGTTAATGTAGGCGTGGCATGAAGTGAATCTAGACATGGCATGAAGTGAATCTAGACATGGCGTGGAGTGAATATAGACATGGCGTGAAGTGAACGTAGACATGGCTTGAAATGAGCGTAGACATGGCTTGAAATGATCGTAGACATGGCATGAAGTGAATGTAGACATGGCATGAAGTGAATGTATGCAGGGCATGAAGTGAATGTAGGCGTGGCATGAAGTGAATGTAGGCGTGGCATGAAGTGAATGTAGGCGTGGCATGAAGTGAATGTAGGCGTGGCATGAAGTGAATGTAGGCGTGGCATGAAGTGAATGTAGGCGTGGCATGAAGTGAATGTAGGCGTGGCATGAAGTGAATGTAGGCGTGGCATGAAGTGAATGTAGGCGTGGCATGAAGTGAATGTAGGCGTGGCATGAAGTCAAGGGGCTAGTTTAAAAATCGTTTAAATAACGTCATTTTCTAATGTCATCAACTTTTCATTTGAGTTTAGGATTGTTCCATACACTTACAGAGTATCGTAACCCCTAATTCGAACACCCTAACCCACACATTTTGCGTACATGTCAATCATTCTTACATTTCTATCATTCTTACATTTCTATCAACTATTACACTTCTATCAATTCTTACCATTCTATCAATGCTTGCACTTCTATCAATGCTTGCACTTCTATCAATTCTTGCATTGTGATATGTTGCGTCAAAGACAGCACTCACTAGCAGTTCATCAAATGTCACATTGTCTCCCCCTAAAAGATGGTGTTTTTCTTTTACCCTTGGCGTAACTAGGGTTAGTGTCGCCCCCGGTGGACCGCCCCCTCCTCACCCCTGGTTCATAGTCCAGTAATTGGACAACTAGGTCACATATGTCTGGTTGATTTACTTTATGATTTAAAAATGTAGTAATCTTTTGTATTTTAATTCATGTGTTCATTTTTACTTTGCAGTTCAAATTACGCAACAGAAAGATTCTCCGTCTGAAGCTGTGTGGCAAGAGCCCTACTATGTGATCATTATTGCGTATTATTGAAAGAGGATTTACAGTAATGTAAACATCAGCGGATCTCAAAGGAAGGTTGAATGAAAGAATTGGACGGATTCAAATATTTTCATCTTTGATGTCTTAAAGTCAGCTCTCCATTGTCTGGCGTAGACCCCTTCAACCCTATGGCGACCCCTTCCTTGCATCGTTGGGGTCTGCCTTGCGGACGGCTCCCGTCAAGTGCAGTCATGATCTGGGCGACCGTACTTATCGTGTTTCAAGCTGCCTTACTCGTTGTCGCTCAGCCGGTGAAGATTCGAAAGACCATAAAAGAAGAGCTCGTTCGGGGCTCAGTCATCGCCAGCTTGAACAACGAACCCGACTTCCTCAAAGTTTTAGAATCTCTGAATGACACAAAAGAGACGAGGAGCAGTCCGACCGGCTCCATCCTGCAGTACAACATTCTCGCGTCCGGCAACCCCTACAGCAAACACTTCACGGTGAATAAGGACACCGGCGTCGTCAGCATTCTGGAGAAAATCGACAGGGAGGATGTCTGCAGTTTTCGGGACGACTGTCAGCTCAGTTTTGAGGTGGCGGCCAAGTCACTGTACACCGAGTTCTTCTCGCTGGTGGATTTTACGATAGTCGTAACTGATATTAACGACAACCCCCCTCAGTTTAAGCAGGCGCAGTTCGAGCTGAACATGCCAGAGAACGTGGAGGTCGATCGCTCATTTCAGCTGCCCACAGCGTTTGACAAGGACACGGGGCCCGGGAACGGTGTCACTGAATATGTTATACTGAAAGGTGAACCGTTTTTTAATATAAGGACGGTAGAGACAATCTCTAACAGAACGGATGTGTACCTTCACCTGGTGTCCAGCGTCAACAGGGAGCTATCACCCACTTACAAGGTAGGTGACCTAATGCCCTCCTCCCCCCACCCCTCCTTGACCAATATTTTTGAAGCTGGTTCTGGTGATTTATTTAATTAATAAACAATGTATATATTTTTAAAATAAAATATTCAACAAATTCACTAGCAAAATTATTACAACTCTGGTGAAAATAATATAGTGTCTTCACCTACGGCCTTAAAGGGTCAAAGGTCATTATAAAATTTGTTTTCTCGCATTGAGTTTAGTAGGGCTCAAGGATAATTAGGACCTGGTCGAGCTGAACTCTGTGGTTAGTTTGGGGTACTTTCATAATTGTCGAACTTCAGAATACTAGCGTAGTTCATTCAGGGACTTTTGGGGACACCGTTCATGAACTGAACCATTCACCAATCAAAATATGTTTTCCCCTTGAAATCAAGGTAAATTCGGTGCATCTGATCCTGCCTAGAAATTCGGCATTTGTACATGTTGAAGTGTTTGTCTGTCATGACAAGTAATGAAAATGTTGACTTGTAAACAAAGTCTCCATGAAGCTGATGTTCTTTTATCCAAACTAATAATAAGAGTTACCCCTACTTGAACAATATGGCAAAATCAACAATGAGTGCAATTCTGTTACCTCCACAACTTCCGCTAACACAATCTCTCCCAAAGCCAAATCAGCGATTAACACAATCTCTACCTTAGCCATATCAGCCATTAGCACAATCACTCTCTTAGCCACATCAGCCATTAACACAATCACTCTCTAAGCCACATCAGCCATTAACACAATCACTCTCTTAGCTACATCAGCCATTAACACAATCACTCTCTTAGACACATCAGCCATCAACACAATCACTCTCTAAGCTACATCAGCCATTAACACAATCACTTTCTTAGCCACATCAGCCATTAACACAATCACTCTCTTAGCCACATCAGCCATTAACACAATCACTCTCTTAGCTACATCAGCCATTAACACAATCACTCTCTTAGCTACATCAGCCATTAACACAATCACTCTCTTAGCCTCATCAGGCAATAACACAATCACGTCTTAGCCACATCAGCCATTAACACAATCACTCTCTTAGCCTCATCGGCCAATAACACAATCACGTCTTAGCCTCATCAGCCAATAACACAATCACTTTCTTAGCCACATCAGCTATAAACACAATCACTCTCTTAGCCTCATCAGCCAATAACACAATCACATCTTAGCCTCATCAGCCAATAACACAATCACATCTTAGCCTCATCAGCCAATAACACAATCACTCTCTTAGCCTCATCAGCCAATAACACAATCACGTCTTGGCCACATTATAAATTAGCACAATCACTCTCATAGCCACATCAGTCATTATCACAATCTTTACCTTAGCCACATCAGTCATTATCACAATCACTTCCTTAGCCACATCAGTCATTAACACGGTCACCCATTAAACACATCAGCCAATAACACCATCACTTCCTTAGCTACATCAGATGTTAAAAAAATCCCTTTTTAGCCACATCTGCCATTAAAACAATCACTTTTTCACCACATCATCAATAAACACAGTATATCCCTTAGCCACATCAGCCATTAACACAATCTCTACCTTAGCCACATCAGCCAGTAACACAATCACTCTGATAGCCACATTAGCCATTAACACCATCACTCTCATAGCCACATCAGCCATTAGCACAATCACTATCTTAGCCACATCAGCCATTAGCACAGTATATCCGTTAGCAACATCAGCCATTAACACAATCACTCTCTTAGCCAAATCAGCCATTAACACAATCTCTCCCTTAGCCCCATTAGCCATTAACACAATCCCTTCCCCTAGCCATGTCAGTCATCAACACAATTTCTACCTTAGCCACATCAGTCATTAACACAATCACTTATTAGCCACATCAGCTATAAACACAATCACTTCCTTAGCCACATCAGATGGTAACACAATCCCTTTTTAGCCACATCAGCCATTAACTCAATCACTTTTTACCCACATCAGCCATTAACACAATCACTTCCTTAGCACATCCATCGCTTTTATTGGCTCTTTCTCCTTTATTATTGCAACCATTGTCGATCTTGCTATATTGTTCAGCCTGTTGATGTGGGAAACACACAAATATTGAAATATATATTATATTATTTTCTTGAATCTTATTAAATCAAAACAATCTTTACATTTTTAAAAAAAATAAAAACAACTTATTAGAATGATTTATTTTTATAGCTTCTCGTTGGCGCTAAAGATGGAGGGATACCATCACTGACTGGAACACTTACAGTGGAAGTGCATATTTCTGATATCAATGACAACTTTCCAGTATTTGAGCAGTCTCTCTACTTGCAGAACATACCAGAGGATACTAGAAGGGATCACATCCTTTTGAGGGTATTTAAATATTTAAATGTACAATTCATATTCAGATGGACAAATGCTTGATTTGTTTCACGTCCGCTCATGGAGTTAAAAACTTTGACAATGTAAATAAAATAATACATACAGCTGAAACCAAATATTCCAACATTTTTTTGTATTTGAGTATTCAAAGTGATCACTGCATGCTGGGTAACTCTGGTCCCAAACAACCACAAATTGTATTGAAGTGCATGCTGGGTAACTCTGGTCCCAAACTACCACAAAATCTATTGAAGTGCATGCTGGGTAACTCTGGTCCCAAAACAACCACAAATTCTATTGAAGTTCATGCTGGGTAACTCTGGTCCCAAACAACCACAAATTCTATTGAAGTTCATGCTGGGTAACTCTGGTCCCAAACAACCACAAATTCTATTGAAGTTCATGCTGGGTAACTCTGGTCCCAAACAACCACAAATTCTATTGAAGTGCATGCTGGGTAACTCTGGTCCCAAACAACCACAAATTCTATTGAAGTGCATGCTGGGTAACTCTGGTCCCAAACAACCACAAAATCTATTGAAGTGCATGCTGGGTAACACTGGTCCCAAACAACCACAAATTGTATTGAAGTGCATGCTGGGTAACTCTGGTCCCAAACAACCACAAATTGTATTGAAGTGCATGCTGGGTAACTCTAGTCCCAAACAACCACAAATTGTATTGAAGTGCATGCTGGGTAACACTGGTCCCAAACAACCACAAATTCTATTGAAGTGCATGCTGGGTAACACTGGTCCCAAACAACCACAAATTGTATTGAAGTGCATGCTGGGTAACACTGGTCCCAAACAACCACAAAATCTATTGAAGTGCATGCTGGGTAACTCTGGTCCCAAACAACCACAAATTCTATTGAAGTGCATGCTGGGTAACTCTGGTCCCAAACAACCACAAAATCTATTGAAGTGCAAGCTGGGTAACTCTGGTCCCAAACAACCACAAATTCTATTGAAGTGCATGCTGGGTAACTCTGGTCCCAAACAACCACAAATTCTATTGAAGTGCATGCTGGGTAACTCTGGTCCCAAACAACCACAAATTCTATTGAAGTGCAAGCTGGGTAACTCTGGTCCCAAACAATCACAAATTCTATTGATGAAGTTGTGTTTCAACATAAAACTTTGAAACTGACTTCACAATCATTGTTTCACGCCCAAATTATTTAAATTGTGCTCATTAGAAAGAAAGGTGACGCCGCAGTCTAGTTATCAAATTCAATTGAAGTCATTTATCTCCAAACATGTTAGACATGCAATATAGTCATTAAAAAAACAAAATCTCATAGTATATGTTTTGTACTTGTTACAATGAAGACTTTGTGTACCAGGTGACGGCTACAGATGCAGACACTGGACCCAATGGGGAGCTGACCTACACCTTCTCACCACTCCAACCCCAAGATGACCTCTCGTTCTTTAGGATTGATCCTTCCACTGGGGACATCTACCTGACCAAGCCCATCGACTCCAGATCTGGACAGAAGATTGAACTCATCGTTGAAGCCAGTGACAAGGGGCATCCGCCAAAAACGTCCTGGACAACCGTTAAAGTATGTTAGCTTTTTTCTAATTATTCCATTTGTAAACAAACTTATGACGTAAGTTATGTCTATGTCTATGTTCATTGGCAATAAGTTCTTTGATGCCCAGTTGTTTGCTTCTCTTGCCAAAACTAGGTGAACTTCAGTGGTTACTAAACCATACCCAAACATCAGTTATTACTGAACCATACCCAAACATCAGTTATTACTGAACCATACTCAAACATAAGTAGTTACTGAACTGAACTCGGACTTCTGTTAGAGTGCCCGCTTCCCATCTCTAATCCATCATAAATTTTTACTTCTCAGATTCAAGTGGAAGATACTGTCAACAGTATGCCTGAAATTATCATTGACACGCTCAGTGACACGAAAGGTATTTCTGAGGTGTCTGAGTTTGCCGACATTGGTAAAGTTGTGGCCCATGTCAGTGTCAGAGACCCTGACAGTGGTAACAATGGACAAACAGAATGTAAAATCCACCCGAATGTCTTTGACATAGTCCCTCTTGAGGATTTTAGAAAATATAAGGTTTGTGTGCATTAGTTAAACGAAACAAACTTGCAATAAATTCGGTTGTTATCCATACAGTTTGAATATTGTTAACTTTTCTGTTTGGTACAAATATCTCTGTTGTACATGTTTGGTACAAATATCTCTGTTGTACATGTTTGGTACAAATATCTCTGTTGTACATGTTTGGTACAAATATCTCTGTTGTACATGTTTGGTACAAATATCTCTGTTGTACATGTTTGGTACAAATATCTCTGTTGTACATGTTTGGTACAAATATCTCTGTTGTACATGTTTGGTACAAATATCTCTGTTGTACATGTTTGGTACAAATATCTCTGTTGTACATGTTTGGTACAAATATCTCTGTTGTACATGTTTGGTACAAATATCTCTGTTGTACATGTTTGGTACAAATATCTCTGTTGTACATTTTAACATTTTATTAGCTTGGTTTTTGTGTGTGTGTGAATTCCATACTCTTTTCAAAGTTTTTTTTTTGGTTATTTGATGATTTAACGTTTTTAAAATAATATTTTGAATGAAGGCTGTCATAAAGTCTCCCCTGGACAGAGAAGTAAGGGACAAGTACAACGTCACTGTATCCTGTTCTGACGGTGGGATTCCATCTTTGTTGGCAAAGGATTATTTCATTGTCAAAGTTCTGGATGAAAACGATCAGGCGCCAAAGTTCTCCCAAAGAGTGTACCAGGCCACTTTGTTGGAAAACAATAGCCCAGGTAGCCTCCCCTAATTTGAAACAATGGCCCAGCTAGTCTACCATAATTTGAAACAATAGCCCAGGTAGCCTCCCCTAATTTGAAACAATAGCCCAGCTAGTTTACCATAATTTGAAACAATAGCCCAGGTAGCCTCCCCTAATTTGAAACAATAGCCCAACTAGTTTACCATAATTTGAAACAATAGCCCAGGTAGCCTCCCCTAATTTGAAACAATGGCCCAGCTAGTTTACCATAATTTGAAACAATAGCCCAGGTAGCCTCCCCTAATTTGAAACAATGGCCCAGCTAGTTTACCATAATTTGAAACAATAGCCCAGGTAGCCTCCCCTAATTTGAAACAATAGCCCAGCTAGTTTACCATAATTTGAAACAATAGCCCAGGTAGCCTCCCCTAATTTGAAACAATACCCCTAATTTAAAACAATAGCACAGCTAGTTTACCATAATTTGAAACAATAGCCCAGGTAGCCTCCCCTAATTTGAAACAATAGCCGAGCTAGCTTACCATAATTTGAAACAATAGCCCAGGTAGCCTCCCCTAAATTGAAACAATAGTCCAGCTAGTATACCATAATTTGAAACAATAGTCCAGGTAGCCTCCCCTAATTTGAAACAATAGCCCAGGTAGCCTACCATAATTTGAAACATTAGCCCAGGTAGCCTCCCCTAATTTGAAACAATAGCCCAGCTAGTATATCATAATTTGAAACAATAGCCCAGGTAGGCTCCCCTAATTTGAAACAATAGCCCAGGTAGCCTACCATAATTTGAAACAATTGTCCAGGTAGCCTACCCTAATTTGAAACAATAGCCCAGGTAGCCTCCCCTAATTTAAAACAATAGCGGAATGTGTGATAGTTACCAAATATTATAAAAGTGCCTTTGAATCAGAGGCTTTGATTTGGTATCATTGTTTGAAAGTAAATCTTATCATTTAAAAAAAACAATTTAAGATATCCGAAAATGTGCATTTAATATATATCTTAGTTTAGTCTGTAATTAAAACAAATATTTTTCATTTTTTGGTCATTTGTCTTCATGCCGGGAGCTTTTCACACTTCAAACAGGAAACAATTAATATTTTATCTAAATATATCTAATTAATAGAACTTTTGGCTATTTTCAGGTGCATTCATTACACAGCTAAATGTCACAGACAATGACATCGGCATCAATGCAGAGTTCTTCTATCAAGTTGTGGGCAGCCATGAACAAACATTCAGTGTTGATGGTACAGGACGAATGACGGCAAATATTCCTCTTGACAGAGAAGAGGCTGGCAAAATAGTTGTCACAATAAGAGCTACGGACAAAGCTGTGTCCCCGCTGTCATCATCTGCTACAGTTGAAATTACCTTACTGGACGTCAATGATGAAAGGCCGGTGTTTTCTCAGTCTGTCTATACAATGGAGGTGGAGGAGGAAAATCCTCCCGGAAAATATGTCGGCATCGTGTCGGCATCTGACAAGGATCTTGGTGCCAACGGCAGCATAATTTACATGCTTCATCCAAGCACACAGAGGGAGGGAATGTTCTCAGTGAGCCTGGATGGTGGAGTCATTAAAACAAATGCTGTGTTGGATAGAGAGAGGAAAGATGGATACGATTTGATGGTTTTTGCTGTTGACAAAGGTAACCCTTCCCTCACTGGGTCGACTTTTGTCATCATCAAAGTAACCGACATCAATGACAACGAGCCTTACTTTTTATATCCTGTTGATGGGAATAATACATTACCAATACCACACACTTTCCAGAAACATGATGTTATTGTGGATATCAAAGCCAAGGATATGGATGCTGGAGTCAACGGACAAATTTCGTACTCTCTAAACACCATCAATAAATCTGCGCCATTTACAATAAACCGTGTGACGGGGGCAATAACGTTAGAAGAAAATTTGTTGCAGAAAGACACAGGGTTATATATCATGACGATCGTGGCCAGCGACCAGGCAAAAGAACAACAGAAAGCCACTCAGACACTCTTATACATTGATGTTTACTTTGATAATTCGACACTAATAACGGCGGCAGGCACCGCTGGTCCATCCGAGGAGGTTTTGATCGCTATTATCATAGTCATATTGGTCCTTGTCATTGCTGCTGCTGTTTTCTTTATTATTTTCTGTATCAGAAGAAGGAAATTACAAATGAAAAACGGTGTGCCTAATTCAGGTAAATTTTTTATCTATTTTGATTTGATGCCCTTCCATAAAAAATCGACCAAGCAAATTGTAACCATTAACAAAAAAAAATCAATTCAGTTTAAGACTTTTAAATATCCTAGGGTCAATTATTTAAAAATTCATTTGGTCTATTCAAGTATAATTCATACAATATATAAGATTGGGAATATTAAAGTTGTGTCATTTTACAAAACAGCAGCCACATTAATGATTGGTGATTCAGGGAGGTCATGGACACATCTGCAGGATTTCAAATATTTTGGGTCAATCTTTCTCAACCAGAAATAGTTTAGAAATATATTGAGGAATTTTATCCCCTGAAATGATTTATAGCTACTACTAATCATTATGATGAATATCTAGTCATTCAGTGAGAAAATTATATTATAAATGAACGCTGAGATAGATTGCTTTCAACAGTGAATTTCTCGAATTAAATTGTTTGTGTTCTTAGGATGATTTTAGATGAATGAAAAATCATAACTTTTTAAAACTTTTTGGCACATTAAATCTTTCAAATGTTCTTAAAAGTCCTTGACATTCAAACATATTTAATGCACACAAAAGATTGTCATGTCATTTTAAGCTCTCCACTCTATCAATCTGCCAGGATGAAATATATATGCCAGATTTTCTCGGAAATGTTTCCTTTATAAAAAATTAACTGATAATTTATTCCTGAAGACTGAAGTGAATTTTTAAAATAGTTCAATAATTTAACATGACTTTGGATCTTCTACAACAGCTTCCACTTCATCAACTGTTAAACTTCATGGAGGTTACTATGTGTCACCAGGAGTTCGTGAATCTTCATCTTCTTTCATTGCAAAGCAAGATGAGGGCACTTCAAATTTGGGAGAGGGGCTCAGAACTTCAAATCCTTATGTTGTTCTCATGCCTAAACTTGATCCAGCTGGCCCAGCGGAGGTAAAATTGTGCTACATGTGTCATTGAAATTAAATGTAAAGACCTCTTTCTCCCGCTCACTCTCTATTGATCAAGCTTAAATTTTATTGAAGGCAATAAGTAGCAACAATTTAAAATTTTCAACTGCTATACAAAAGTTATCAAATTTGAATTAATTATTTATAAAGCACTTGACATATTTTTAATCTATCTTTTTATAATATATATATTATATAATATATAGTCTATATATAATATTATAATTTATTTATAGAAAATACAATAACTTAAAAAAAATCTAGTATGTACTTTTTTTATATAATTTATTTATAACAATACAATATGATGCGTTTTAGTTTCAAATATTATTGTTACAGGTGATTTCAATTTCTCGAAATGGCAACGCTCATGGTCTGAATGATACCTTAAATACTGCAGATCTTGATCAGACAGATGATGGTCAATTCTCAACTTTTAAATCTCAAGACATTCTCTCTCAAGGTGGCAAAAATAGCTCTTTAAAGAGACAGGTAAACAATTTTTTTCCAGTTTATAATGGTTGGTTGGATGTCATAAAATGAACCATAAAATATAAACCTAGATTAATAGTGTTTCTTAGATTAGTTTTATATTTTGCCAAAGTGTTTTTCAAATGATCAACTGAAATTAGTTTATAAATAGATTGTCCTGTAATTTGCAATATCTATATAATTTTCACTTATGACACATCTCATTCAATCATTAAGTCCCTTTATGGTAACTTGCTGTAGGAATACCAGTTTTGTCTATCTTCTTCTTCTGTGGTAGCTGTTTGCAGGCATGTTCAAATTATAAACTGGGGGTCAGGTTTAAATTATGCAGACCTCTCCTTTTTCTGTGCTGGATTTCTTTGTAGCTTCTATAGATTTGTTTTTCTAGAGCTTTTCTCTTATTTGAGGTGCTGGGCAGTACGCTTGATGGCATTCTACAAAATGACCAAGCAAAATCCTATGACTGCAAAGCTAATTTTTGGCATACATGCATGATTTCTAAAGTGATCATTATCTCCACCCTTCATTTGAAATTATCTTTAGCCAGAAGATTCTATCATTTGTAATGTAAAACATCTAGCTACTTTTCTAATCTCCTCGTGATTTTGTATTTAAAGATCATTGAATTTGGTTAGAATGGATATTATTTTTATGAAATAACATCTTGAGAGCTCCTAACATTTGTCATTTTCTCATTGGTCTGCCTTTCAGTTCTTGAGCTAATTAATTTTTTTAATTAAATGAAGCACTTTAATATTATTTAATATATTTTTGTTTGATAGAACAGCATTTCCCAAACTTTTACGCATGGCCGACCGGTGGACAAGCTTCCCATTGCACCAGGGACTGTTGACAGATTCATTAATTATTGTTCTTTTTATTTGACCTTAATTATGTCATAACATAATTTTTAATCTGTTATCAGCCATATTGATAGGAATTGTTAATTATTTTAATAATTATTATTATATTATAAAAAACAAAAATATAACATTTTTTTATACACTCCATAACCCTTATTATATTATATAACATCTCCACTGACCCTTTCCCCCTAATAACATTTAACATTTCTAGCAACTACCGCCCGGCCCATCTGATAAAAACAGAATAAAGTAAAAAAACAAGCAGAAACAGCAATTTGAAGCAAAGAGCCCAACAAAATTACTAGAAAAATTTTCTGATTCTTTTTTTTCAAAAAATATGTTTTTCTTTTCATTATCTAGTCTATTTTCATCAATTTGAACTACCACAATTTTGGTCTTGTTTGGTGTGTTCTTTTAAGTGATAGATTTCACATATCTTTAAATATTTCTAACTGGCTCCTCTTTTATGCTAAGGACAATCTTGAAGTTTCTTTTGAAATGAGACTCTGTGTAACTTATCCCCTAATTTTTTGACAATTTTTTTGCAACCAGCAACTTAAGGCTCACGTGCCAGTGCTGGTCTGTGGAACACCATTTGGAGAATGGTGTGATGGAATACATTTCAATATTTATTTTAAAATACTTTTTAGCTATTAAATAGTCCTGAGAGATTATAATGTATTAATTTATTCATTTTAAATTATTAATTTAATGTGTGGGTTTTAGCCATGAAATTTATTGTTCTGTATAAGTTGTTATATAAAAATTCAAATGAATTTACTCCTAATTTCAGCAGAACGACAGCTCTTCTATTGTTAAACGGGTCAATGAAACTTTTGATGACATGTCTGGTGATGACAGCACCAGTGACAGTGGCAGAGGAGGAAGTGATTTAGACGTTAACAAAGAAAAAGGTTTGTGAAAAACTCAAAAATCCTGCTATCAATTCTTTATTTTAAAATCCCACCTTTTTTAAAAAGTGTTATCCATTAAATATGTGACACCGAAGGATATGTCTTCTGCTGAGCTGCTCCAGCCTTGAGTCCAGGATATTTTATCTCAGTTAAAATATTTATTAATAATTAGAAGATTACTACTAGAACTGTAACTTTAAATATTTTAAAATGAATTCTTAATTACTGAAAAGAGAGCATTGATACTCAGTAAAGATATATAGACGTTTGGACTGACTAGAACCAGAGTATTTTTTATGTATTTTTAAAAAGTTCACTCTTAGATTCCTCATCTACATTATTGTTTAATTAATTTTTTTATAGCTCGTGCTCAAGCTGCCACACCTGTGTCTGTCAAAAGTGGAATCTCCCATCGTCTGTCTCCACTGCCACGGGAACATGGACAGACTTTCCTCACTTTTCGGGGGGACTCGCCAAGCTCTTTCAGATTTGATTCAGACAGTGATACACTTACCCGCAATAACCCAAGACAGAGAGCGGGGCCTGTGCCTATGATATCTTCACCAGTTAGGAGAGAAATTTTTAGTAACCCAAATTCTTTGTTTGGGAGACAAAGTGAGAGTGATACGGACACCGACTCCATTCCTAGAAACCGAATCCCATTTCAGCCACAGCCTTACAGCACTGCAGGAATACACAGCCCTTATATCAACAGCACCGGCTATGGTGGTGCTTCAGACATGAGTGCATTCTCCAGGCAGCCCCACCGCATCACTCCATTTTCTTTACTCTCACCACCTGCTACGTGTCACCAGTATGACACAGAAACAGACCAAAGTGATGGTGGTTCAAACCCAAATTCACTCACAAGACGTAACCATGTTCCGAGGCTTCCAATATATCCAGGGATAGAGTTTACTCACAACGCTTATGGTGCACCCAGTAGAAACAGCATTGGTGCATTTAGCAGTAATTCCATTGGTTCACACATGGATTCAGTACCACCAGATTATGGTCGTTTTAGTGCCAATAATGCCATCAGTGGATTAAATTATGAGGGCATTGGTTACCCAAATAATACCTTGCGGATGACTGGACCGGATTCTCATGTGACAAGCGGTTTTGGTAATGTTGTGAGTGAACTTCAGACTTCACGTCCTGTCAGCATGGAAGAAGAATTCCTACTCCCTCCTTACCCTGTAGTGAATGATGAGGAGGAGGAGGAGGAAGTTGAAGAAAACAATGAACGCTTGTCTCTTCACACTGGATATACATCACTGACACCAGATAGAACAGAGGAGCAGACTGTCTTATTTGACAGGGCTAGGTATGAATCTAGTGCATAATATTTGTTTGAAGTGTATTTTATTATTGGCTGTGTTAAACTTAATGAGGATTAAAATTGAATTTTACATAGCTATAAGAATTGCCATTAAAGTGAATTAATGTTAGCATTGATATGTTTAATAATAGAGAATGAAATTATTTTTTCATATATATTTTCTTACAAAATTAAACTGTAATATAATGACATTTTTTGCAAGTTCATGGTAATATAATTTTACGTTTACAAGTTGATCATGACAAAAGATTGGGTATAATTTGCTTACAAGTTTGGATATGGGGTTTATTTTTCAACTTTTAAAGGGACCACTCCATTTTTAAAATAAATAGATCATATTTGAAATTATCAGGTTGTAAAATAATTTGTTTAAAGGTTTAAAAACTAAGTCTGCCACTAGCAAATCCGATGTTATGCAGAAATTTAAACTATTAAATAGAATAAATATAACCATAATATTCAATTACAAAATTTAACATTCAAATAAAAAAACACAAATTTTGCTGAATGACCCAAAACACGGAAATGCAGTCACCTTATTTGAAAGTTCAATTGACATACTTTTTTCACAGATACAAATCTGTAAAAACTATTAATAAAACCATATCATTCTATCTGTATTTTTTTCCTTTTTGGGCAAGTACTCCTTAGAGTGGGGGACTCATATCGGTACTAGCCTTTGAATTATGAATTAACATCATCTCTGTTGAAACGTTAACTATTATTTTAAGTTCAGAAAATATGATTTTCTGTAATGATTCTAAATCAAATTCAAAACTTTACTGATGTCTTTGGTTTTCACCTCCTAATCCTAACCTATATATTCTTACTGAAATGTATCTAACTATCAATTGCCTTTAAAATAAATGAATTGTGAAAATAAAAAATGAAATGAACTGCCTAAAACTTACCATCATTAATTTATTAGATTTATACTAACAATTGATAAGTGCATATTGACAATTGATAAGTGCAGAAAATTAATTTAATTATTAAAAATATTTATATGAAGTAAGTGTCAGGTGATGCATATTTTAAATTTTTAAAGTTGAAATGTAGTTTAACATATTTAAAAAAAAATGTGATGCCTTTATTCTCAATGAGTTGACAGAAAAGTCGTTTTTATTGTTTTTAAATTATGAAAAGTACCATTATTACATTGCTTAAAGGGACCAAAACAATTAGAAAAGAATTTCCATACCAGATTTAAGATAACATTGATGCATTTATAAAAGAAATGTAGATATAATAAGGGGTGTTAAAAATTAATATATTTAACCAATGCATCATATTCAAGTTGCCATATTTCTGTGCTTAATTTATCTAATAAAAATGTCTTTAACCTTATTTAAATATTTCCCCATTTTCTTTCTGATAAATATATATGTATAAATTGAGCTTTCAAGTGTGCAAAATCTCAAGCTGCTGAGTATTTTATAAGTTACATATGTAAATAAAAATGAAGAAACTAAGAGAGCAAGTAAAGATCATAGCAATACTACAACTGTATTTTTAAAAAAAAGAAATGAATCTGTTTCATAAATATTTAAAAATAATGTATTTTTGTCTTTGCTAAAATGTAATATAAAATTACATTTTATTATGATAATTGTTTTTTTGTTTTGCATGTAAGTCATGAAAATTGTAGTATTTTTACAGGAATGGGATAGATTTTCTCATAAAAAAAGAAATTTTGAAAATCAATGCCATCAAATTCATCCAGGATTTTTTTATTGTGAAGAGAAGGGTCTATAATGATAGTGGGGGGATCTTCACATTCAGTTAAGATGTTAGATGTTTTTTAATGATTTTTCAGGAAAAATAAATGGTTCTAACAGTCTTGCATTATTTAAAAGTTGGATTGCAATGTGACATTTATTTTAGTGTTATTTCGTGTTATCTATAAGGATTTAGAAAAATGATTTGGATTTTAGCTTTTGCCTTTGAATGGAGAATAAAATTTCTATCTTTAAAAATAAAGTTATCTGTGATATAAAACTGTCATCTCAAAATTTCTTTATTTCCTTATCCCTGTCAACTTTCATAATTACTTAATTAAACCTGTCCGTTATTATACAAGTATCTTTTAATGTTCCCTATTTTTTCATATTCCCTATTTTTTTCATAGTAAGTAGTAAGACTGCTTTTTAAATAACTATTTCCATATTCTCGTTATATCTAAAGTATTCTATAATTTTAAGCTATAATTAAGTATGGCAGTGCCATGTTATATGTGTCATTCAGATAAAATACAAGAAGTCTATGATGCAGAATGCTGCATAAATAAACATCAAGCAGTAAAAATTGATTCATCATCTTTATATCATGGTTTAAAACTATACGTTTTAACTTTTTAATTGCCAGTTTTAATGATGTGTTCTTTTAATGTAATATTATTTAACTAGCTACATATGTTGTAATATACAGTGAATTGTGTTGATCAATATTTTTGTAATTTTTAAAAAAAATAGATCAAAACAAATTATGACAGTAAAAGAGTAGGCTTAGTGTAAAATTGAATAGTAAGAATTATGTGCATGTTCTAGCTGTTTATTTTATTTATGAAAGTGCAACTTATGTTGACTGAGTAGTATAATCTGATGTTTTACTTAGTATTTATATAGTTATTTTATGATTTAAATTAAAATTTTATTCAGTTATCTTCAAGTATGACATACTGTCTGTCGTACACTTTATTCATGCATTTAGGTCCACTGCTAGTCATTGCTGAAAGACCATTGTTCATAAAGATTTTGTACATAATTATTGTAATTATTTTTAACATCTAATTATTATTTTTGTTTATTGTTCAGCTATTTACCATGGACTTGTGAGTAAGGATAAAAATACTTTAATTATAAATAAACGCAAATAAGATTATCCTGGGCAGCTCATTCGTATTACTTAAATATTCATATAAAATTTGGGATTGGCAAGATGCCTGATTAAAAATGCAATGCAATTAAAATAATAATGTTCTAATGCTAATGGCATCTGATTATTCATTTAATTTAAAATATTTGGTTATTTAAAAGCACTTAGGTACATCTTATTTAGATTTAGCCATACTAGCTAGATTTTAAAAAGATTTTCAATTAATTTTGTATTTACTGGAGCAAATTTTAAAACTGAATACATCATATTTCTCAATTAAGTAAAACTACATTGGTTTGCAAACATTTTTCAACTTATAGCAAAAGGAATATTAAAAATAGCCACATTTTTTAAAAGTTAAATACAAGAATTGAAATATTATTTTAATCTTTTTAATCGTAATATATTAGACCCACTAATTACAGATAATTACAATTGTAATTGGTGAAATTATGGTTATATTAACTTTTGAGGGAAATTGTTCCATACTATTATAAATAAGCAAAACTAATCACTTTATGCACCTATGCAAATGATAAATGTACAAAAAATTTGAATGTGTGCAGAGAGAATGTAGAAATTTCATAATTTTCGTTTTAGATTTAATTAATTTAAGAAAAGCACAAAGGGTTTATCATGCTATGCAGATAATTAAACAATGTATTAAGAAGGGTTTATTTAACAAATCTATTTAAAATTCTTTCAAAGAAAATGATCTGTAGTTCTTTTTTAAGAAACTCATTTTACATCAAATTAGATTATATAATATAAGCCCATCTTATATTCAAATTTCATACATAACACATCATACAATATATCATACATAAACCTTATTTCATAAGCCCCATCATATATAAAACATCATTCACATTGTCTACTTTAAGACCAGAGCTATGTTTATATGGTTGTGAAATCATCAGGAACAGGACCAAATGTTTTAAAACTTTATTCTCAACAACAAACATATCAGAGTTTCTTAGTTATCGAACTAAATGTTCCTTTTATAATTATGTTTAGCAAAAAATATTACCGTAAACAACTATTTTATTTTTAAAAAATACTGATTGAATGGTTTCTCCATCTGGACTCCTTCAAAAGAATCATTTCTCATTTATTCAGTAACGGAAAAAATTGACCAATAAATGTGTCGAAATATATGTTTCATTTCTATAATATAATCTATGAAATTTGTCAGTTATTGTTTACAGGTAAAAGTTATATATGATTATTGTTTGCAGGTAAAAGTTATAAATTATTATTGTTTACAACGTTATATATGACTATGATAATTATATTTCTCAGATTGTGTGTTTGTTTTAATCACCATTACAATATAATTATGGTGGAGCGTAGATTGTCCTCGATTATCTAAACTAGAGGCTCTCAACCCGTGGGTTGCCTAAGATTATCTGAAAACACATATACTCTGCAGTTATGAAATAGCAAAGAAAATAATTTTGAGATGGGGGGGGGTCGACACAACATGTGGAACTGTATTAAAGAGTCACGGCATTAGGAAAGTTGAGAACCACTAATCTTAACTGAAGGGGTGGGTGCAGAGGTTGCATTAAAGAAGTTAGTGCAAATTAAACAAAATATTATTATGTTATAGGCTAAGTACAATGGTACAGTGGGTATGGAGCGTGCAGCGCTTCTTAACTTGTTTTTTCTTAAGACCAACTTAAACATTTTATTTAACTCCATGGCTCCTTCAGTGCTCCCTCTGGCATGGCCACTTTTGTGCCCCACTCCCCTCATTGTTAATAGTATTACACTAAACTTCACTCTTTAAAAAAATATATAATATTTTTTCAGAGTTTCATAGGCTCCAAAAAAGGTACTGTGCTCCCCCGGGATAGAGGGGAGGTAAATTGCCCATATTGAGAAACAGGGCTTTAAGTGTATTAACCATACCGCACTATGCATTATGGTCAGCTGATTAATTTCTGAAACTGGTCAGGACTGGAATATATTTTCTGCTAGTTTCCAAAATTAGTTGATTGATGCTTAGAAATAGGATAAAATCCAAGGATGTGTTGTGTTTTCAGCCGTGTATTCTGCCATATACATTATAACAGTTTTGCAGATCACATTATCCCGATCTGGTCACTTCATGCAAGTACACATCATATAATATAGCTAAATTTTACCTGAATCGCGCAAAGGGGGTCCGAATTGTTTTCGTGTGTTTGTAAGTCAATGCTCCATTCCAAGCTGATTGCAAATGAAAAGACACTGCATGGAGGAATAACTGACTTTTCAGTTCCTTGGCCTTTGGAAAATGGATGCTCTACTGTTTGATATGGTATAAATCTTGGACTGTGTGATTTAAGATGCTGAATTTACTCCACATAACAATAGATACATCTTTAAGCATGTTATTTGCCGGATTGTTTATATTATGTATTTGTATGATAGCTTGACTTAATTGAAAGATTTAACATGAGGATGGACATTTTTTTGTCAGAACTAATATGTTTTTGTATGAGAATAGCTTTAAAATATGATACACAAGTGTTACTCCCATGGTCATGATAAAGTCATTGTACATGATGTGCAAATGTTGCCCTCATGACCAAGTCATTGTCCATCATGTGCAAGTGTTACTCTCATAAAAAAGTCATTGTCCATAATGTGCAAGTGTTACTTTCATGAAAAAGTCATTGTCCAGCCCCAGACTAAATTATGCACTATAATGTTTATTCAATGCTTTAATAAAAATTAAATGAAAATCTTTCTTTGTTTTTAAAATTATTTGAAAAAATAATGTTTATCGTTATAAAATGTATCATACAAGATACTATATTAGATACTATACAAGAATCCATAAAAGGTATCATACAAGATACCATATAAGATGCTATATAAGATACCATAAAGATACCCAAACATTAAAGAAAAATGAAATTTCTATCAGTTAAATTTAATGTGATGTTATAATTTATAAATGATGGTATCTTTAACTGAGAGATGACAAGGTTACATTTCCTATTCAATAATCAATAATGGATGAAATAAGAAAGTGTATTTCTAATTATTATAATTTCTTATTTTCTTATTGTTGCAAAATTAAGCCTTATGCAAAACTTCACAATTTCTTGAGGGAATAAGCTACCAAAAATTTGTTTTAAAAATTAGCCAACTTTGAGCAACTTTTTACTTTGGTCATGTTTAGCTATGAATGGAGATATATTTTCATTCTATACAAGAAATAAAAAATTATATAGTTGCCATGATAAATAATACCTTCGTAGAGTTCTAAAATTTAAAAAACAAAGTAACATATTGCTTAAAAAATTATTTATGCTTAAAAAATTATTTATTCCTGAACTTCAAGTATTCAAGTATATTTAGAGGTACTGTGCTAGTTTAATTTCCTTCAAACTTCAAAAAATAAATTTTTTAACATGTTTTTTAAAAATTTGCCTACGCAGAAAACACTTAAAATTTATCATCCTAGGAAAATAAAATAATACTTTTTAAAAATTTATTGACTTTTCTCTTGCTCATTACCAACAAAATGGTTAAACAGAAGATACACAACACATTTTATTATTCTAGTTTGTATATTAGCTGGGATTTTAAAATTCTACGTTACAGACAACAGAAGAAAAAAAAAAACAATTTTGAGAGAAATCAATTTTTAACTTTAAAAATGAAAAAATTATAGCTTATTATGTAAATGATATAATAACGTAACATAATTTTTTATTTATTATTTTTTTGTTTCCTTCAGCAACATGGACATGGTGGTGTAGTATGCCGCGGTATTATTGAGCTGTTGAATGCACCCGAAACATGGGTTTCACCTTCTCCAACTTCACTCAAGTGTTCTTGTCAAAATCACATTTTTTCAAGATTGTTCAATTTCCGGTCAAATAAAGTTAATTTGTGATGCTTAAGAATTTTAATAATTGTTTTTGCTCAGCATTCTAGTACAAGGCGTAGCTATAGTGTTTGGCGCCCGGGGACAAGATTCATTTTAAAGAGCCTCCCGTTTCTTTTTTCAACTCTCAAACCCATTATTTTCACCAATATCAAAATAGCATCAAAGCACATTTTGGCACCCCTAACTAGTTTGGCGCCCAGGAAGATCTGCCCCCCCCCCCCTTTAGATACGCCTCTGATATAGTTTAATACAAGTTATCCACAGCCCCTAATCAGTAGGCTACTCCATTTTGTCCATGACGATCCTTTTTAATAACATTTAGATGACAAGGTTATGTTGCCGTCACTGAATTTGAGGCATACGTAGTTTCATGGCAGCAATGCTATGTTGAAAATTTTGAATTTTATATATATTATGTGTACCTCTTTCAGCAAAGCAGTCCCTCATACCAGAGGTGAATGAGTTATGTGTCTGTTAGAAATGTAATAATTNTTTTAAAAAAAAGTTGTTTTCAGCTCCCCAAAAAGTAGTTTGGTCAATTATCGGGGGGGGGGGGGTAATTTACTGTTAAAATTAAATTAAATAAATATACAAGTTATGAAGTTATGGCTATGGTACCCTGATGTCCTTCTTATTCAATTGCTTACGGTGTTAACTCAAAAATAGGTGTGGTAACTTTTTACTGACAACACCCCAATTATTTGTTTTTAATTAATAATAAACCAAAGTGTCCCAAAAATAAAAATAAAATAAAAACAACAACTCGAAACCGTAGTTTTTTTAGGCTCGTCGTAATGCCGTAATCTTAGGCTTAAAAACGTTGTTACCACGACGGAAGCGTAATACCAGACGGATGTGCGCATGTCAGGCACGGAATCTACAAACTCAAACATGTTGTTGTTCACTTTCAAGCAGAGGTATCATCATTTTTGTGGCATTTTTTAAAGTGATTATTGGTGTAATAATAATTCTAAATATGCTAATTACTTTAATTAAAGCAGAAATCTTGGTTGTACTATTCAGAATTTATTTGAATTTTTTTCTTATTTGAGAATTGAGCAAATTTACACCATCCGCGCCACCTAAATACCCACTGACACGACACAGCCTCCATCTTGGTTTTCATGATCCAACACGAATATGACCTGCAGAGCTGCATATGTTCCTATGTTATATTTAATTTTTATCCATGCTGTTTAATTAGTTTAGTTTAGGTACTTTGATAAGAAAATTCGGTAATTTACCACTTGAGCGTCGGCCAAGAAAAAATCCAGCCGTTTCGGTTTGAAGGGCTATTTAAACAAATATTCTTATCTTGTTTTTACAATGTTGTACATATTCAATATTCATTCCAGCACATATACAGTAGAACAAATAACACAAGACAATTTAAAAAAATAGAAAATGTAAAACAATTTAATTTAAAAAAAAAAATTAAAGTAGAAGAAATCAATCTGCAACTTAAAAGCATTAAATACAAATGAATATATATTTTGGGAGCTAGACCCCCACTGCATTATATCAAAATTTTGGGGTTGAAGAGATATTAATGATGAGAATAGAACTTTTTAATGACATAACACATCTTTGGAACAAAATATAACATGTAATACTATTGCCTAGAGGGACATACTTGCAACATTATCACCTTGAATTAAGATAGCTAAGGATCTGTAATACCTGCAGATTTCTTTATGATGAACTTTAAGATAGGGACACATGACATTATGATTATTTATCAGCTCTGAAAGAGGTCTAATCATAAGAAGCTGTATCCAAATATGTAAATTTATTTTTTTTCTTTTAATAGCAGGTTGTCATTCGTGACCATTTTTATGATGGTAAGGTTATGAATAGGTAAAGTGAAAAAAAAATTTTAAGTAAAGTTTCATTTATAAAATGATTTTTCTCTTTTTCTGCTCTTTTCAGTGATGATAAAAAATTCAGCTGATTAGCAAACTGATGAGTGATCTATGATTAGAGAATATATCTGAGAAAACCCAAGGGATACCACATCACAGCCTGTATTTGCCAGCCTTAAAACAGGGGACTGATGGATGACTAAGTTATCTCTGCTTCATACTTGTAAAGCTAACAGCAACAGCTAGGTAAATACTTAACAATTAGTCTTGACCTTCGTTATTTCCTTTTTATCAAGTTTTATGCTGTCACTTTTATGGTACTAGGATACTAGGATTTTTAAAATAAGTTGTACAGCCAACTTTGAATGGTTATTTTATTTACCTTATGTTTGAGTCAGAAATTTACTTCCCCATTTATGGAAATTTCGACACACCTAACCCTAAGCTGAGCAGCCTATAGATGATGATATTCAATATTTCATAATCATATAATTTGAATGACAAATTTGCCTCTATCTGATATGGAAGACTTGTGAAATTTTAAAATCTCAGTTGGTGTATGCATTATTTCATCTTCGCTAAGCAGTGCAGTTTTGCCAAATTTTTTCATAGATATCCTTTCCCGTTTGTTCCTTTTTATTGTTACCAGTACCCGTCCACAGTTGTTGGTTAGCCAGACCAGACAGGCAAATTAACAACCCCGATGATCAGATTCTGGTCGGGGGGGGGGGGTTGTCTTCGTTTCAGTCCCTATTTCATGCTCCATTGAATATAACTTTTATAGGAATATTGCCCTTAATTTGTCTTTTTTATTTTGCCAAATTTTTTCATAGATATCCTTTCCCGTTTGTTCCTTTTTATTGTTACCAGTACCCGTCCACAGTTTTTGGTTAGCCAGACCAGACAGGCAAATTAACAACCCCGATGATCAGATTCTGGTCGGGGGGGGGGGTTGTCTTCGTTTCAGATCCTATTTCATGCTCCATTTAATATAACTCTCATAGGAATATTGCCCTTAATTTGTCTTTTTTATCTAGACAATTGATATATATGACATTTAATTTAAAGTACCGGTATACTAATTATTACTTTCAACTGTCCAGTTTGAAATGTGTCAAGTACCAATATTAACTCGAAGCAAGTTATACATTTTTCTCCATTTAACCAATAAAGTTTATGATTAATGCTAATACTGAATATTTGTGATAGACAGCAAAATGTTAAAATTCTTTTGTCTATTTGACAGTATATACAGTTTCTTAGAGATGATTTTAGCATGAAATCCCTGAAGGGTTTTGAGATGTACAAGTCACATACCAGTATATGTTATGGAAACTGTTTAGGTTTGTATAGTTATTCTAGTTCAGTGTTTTTTATGTCTTGGTTAAATGTAATAATGTTTACAAACATTGGAATCTCTCTGACAAAACTGCTGATTGTTTATTCTAATTTAACCAGGACCTAAGATCACGTTAGATAATTCCATAACACAAGGCATCAGTAATTAAAAATTAAATTATTACACTGTACGGATATTCATAAATTACAGTACAAACAAACGTTATATTAAATTTCAATTTTCTACCAAGACTTATGCATCCATTGTTGAGTTGAACCCATTTAAACCCCTGCAGTTTTGAGTTGAACCCATTTAAACACCTGCAGTTTTGAGTTGAACCCATTTAAACCTCTGCAGTGTTGAACCCATTTAAACCCCTGCAGTTTTGAGTTGAACCCATTTAAACCCCTGCAGTGTTGAACCCATTTAAACCCCTGCAGTTTTGAGTTGAACCCATTTAAACCACTGCATTGTTGAACCCATTTAAACCCCTACAGTTATAAAATTTAGCCATTATAATCCCAGTTGGGTACTGATACTTTACTTTAGAAATAAATTTAACCCACTCCTGCCTGACCCACTTAAACTTTTCTATACATTTACAATGTGCTGTAAGACTTAAACACTTAATATCCACATGGTGCATAGAGTTGAAAAAAATTTCTTTTCCAACAGCACAGTGAAACTTTAGGCTATAAGTATAAGACAGTAAACTCATGAACTTTGTCAAGATGAATGGTCATTATTTCACTTGATTAAATTAAATACAAGAATCTGTATTACAACTGGCATAATTAACCTATGCTATTTTTCTAGTTACATTTAAATTGCTCTTCAATGCATCATCTGTCCATTTAAGACAAAATTGCTCTTGATTGATCAGGTTTAAAAACTCATGTTTTGACAAAAATGAGATTCAAAAACAAGCTAATTTCATTTATAAGTTATGGTTCATCCCTTTAGGAAGCAAGTTAATTTTTAAAACTTGTGCGCTTCTAAGAGTAATAAGCTTGAATTTTTCTTATCGTATAATGTTAAATTTAAAGATTACATACACAGTCCTGGGAATTATTTATGAGATTCAAGTGATGATCAAATGAATCTACCAAATGAATTGATGTGATTATACGATCCGTTCCACTTATTTCCTGATGGATCTCTAATTGCTGATCTAGAAAGTTTAGAATTTGGTATTATATTCAAATTAATTTTTATTTAACTTTTTTCCCGCAGGTTGTTGATGTTCTAACTCTAAATACGTGGCGGCTGATATTATCAGGTAAGTTTTTTTAATACAAGTTTGTACAATAAACTTGTGCATAGTTAATAATTTTCTCCGTGATGAAATAGATGACGAGTCTGCTTCCTTTTAGTCCTAGTGATGAGTCAGTTTTTGGCTAATTACTTAGATGCAAAAGGATATTTGATGACAATCGAGGCATTTGTCTGAGAGAAAAATTAGTACCTGTGCCTTTTAAATCAACTTTAGTACAGGAGTTGTTTGGGATATGGTGCAGATTTAACCCTATAACCAGACCTGTTTACTCTTACGATTTTGGCGTACAATGTACGATTTTTAGATGTCTTTTACGATTGTACGCCAAGACCTTCCAAAACTACGATTTTCGGGGGGGGGGGGGGGGTTTGGAAAAAAACACACTCTCACTACCCCCCCCCCTTTTTTTTTTTTTTTTTTTTTTC
>CAXITT010000224.1:750705-787581 GCA_964033795.1 Lymnaea stagnalis
ATGAGTTTGCCCTGCACCACTGGACTAAAGCGTGTTATAGGAAAAAATCAGGCGCCTTTTGGGTAGGCGACGGCACAGTTTTTTCCCCGTAATGAGGGTGGGGGAGGGTTGGAAACAATGACGTCACAGCACGGAAAGACGTGTTGTCACCATATTACTGCTACAGTGATTTCTTGATGAAAACACAAAGCATTAGTAAACGATAACTGCGAAACACTGTGGTGATGTTTTATAGCCTTAATAATAATAATTAATAATGGGCCTAATTGGAATTCATGGCCTTCACATATTTTCAGGTGACAGTTGGCTCCATAAGAGACTGTCAGGATAATCATTGAAGAAATCATGCATAAATGTAGGTGCAGTCTGCCCCTCAAAGCTGCCATGCGCATCCTCAGCGTGGACGTAGTAGTTGGATAGCTTGACAATTTTAACCCTTAGCTTAGGCTTGGGGTTACAAATTCTTTAGGGAAAGGGTGGAAATTAACAGACAAGACAAAGATGGGATACCCAAGACAAATTCATTTATATATGTGTATGAATCAATTTTAAAAGATGGATTGACTCACAAATGAAAAGCATTTTTTTCAATTGTATTTCCTAAAATTATGACAATGACTTTACCATAAATAACTTAACTATCGGTTGTATCCTGGTTTGAACTAAATCAACTAATATGGTATCATCCTCCATTATTAATTATTTGAACACTTCATTGCTAGTCTGTTAGGAAGCCCCAAGTCAGTTATGTGGATAGTTGCCTCATGAACTTCCATCCACCCATCCCTGTTGCCCTACACTCCATGTAGGGCTTTGGTCTGCCTCACTACTTCCTTCCACTCAGAACCTAACTAAAGCTTTACTTTTCTTTTCCATACATTACCAGTTGTTTTTGAGCGTTTTCCACATCATCCATCTAAGCCTAAGTCTGCCTTTGAGCCATTTTCCTCAGGGGCTTTGGTGATGCACCCTCTTCACTCCTCTGTCACTTGGCCTTCTCTCTAAGTGTCCTGCACAGCGTAGCCTGCCCTTTTTTATTTTTGCTACTATGGTGGAATCCTGATATAGTCTGTACAATTTATGGTTGGTGCGTTTTCTCCATCCATATTCACCCTTTTTTGGTCCATATATTTTCCTGAGAACGTTTCTGTCCCATGTGTTCAATAGATTTTCTGCTGTTTTTGTTAGGGTCCAAGTTTCACTTGCATATGTTACAACTGGTCTGATTACAGTTTTATAAATAGTTTTCTTTGTTTCTTTTGTAATGTTTTTACTTTTGAGTATTTTCTGGCTACTGAAGTATGCCCTGTGTCCGTCTGATATTCTTTCTTTCATTTCTGTTAGTAAAATGAAAACATTTCTTTAAATTTGATTAATAAACTTAGCACTGCCTCTAATAGCCCAACCACCATCCATTCAATATAATTTTGACCATTTGAAGGCACTATATTGTTAGTCATTGCAGAAATTTAAATGCCCACACAAAAAATAATGTATCAAGTTCCGGTAACTTTGATAAATATAAGCCTGTGGTAAAAAAAGATCTTTGTGATGAATCCAGTTAAGAGTTAAGTTGGAAAAAAGGGGGGGGGGAGTGAGGTGTATAAGGGGATGAATAAAGTTTTGCAGATTCATAATTTGGTGGAAATTTGATAAAAATCTCATAAAAACATCAAATTTTCTACTTTTAACCATCTAAATTTACCCCTTACATATTGAGAGCATTAGGGTAGATTAGACTGTTGTTCTGTGCATTAATTGATGGCTGGAGCAGAGCCAAAATTTGTTTAATTTTGTGTGTGTTAAAATCATAGTAGTAATAATCAGAGTTATATCTTGCAGGTTACAATTAAATTCTATTGATCTGTGACAAAAAAATCTTATTTCAAATTTTAAAAAAAATCTCTACTCTAATTTAGTTGGAGTTAAAATCTTGCATTGAGCTTGACTTGGCCATTTTGAAGCCTTTCTTTTGTTCATTAACACCAACCTCACTAAATTTTAAAGAGCTTGAATTTTACTAATTACAATAGTGGGTGGACTTTTACTATGTAATAGATTTAATAGACAAAGCCATTCAACTTTCCCTTTGAGAACCTAGAATATTTTGTCTCAACACCCATGCAAACAAGGCTAGTGTAAAATCAAATGAGTATACCAGGTACGAGATTAAAACAAATGTTCTTATTGTGATGGTTACTTTCATGTTTAAAATTGTTATTATATATATTTATATATAAATGCAACCTGCCCCCTAATAGAGTAGATTTTGTTTCTTTCTTCTAATTCATGTGTTATTTTACTTCCAGGTTGGGGTTGTTGTTTTTCACAGAGATCACTTGAAGGCCCCCATCACTGCAAGACTTCACAACTGCTCTTACTCTTATGATGAACATGCAGGAGGAATCATGGCATGTCCGGACAAAGTCAACATTTTACTTCAGGTAAACACCTTTCTATCCCATTGACTTTTCATTAACCATGCTAATGTGTTTTTTAGGTAACATTTTAACTTAATTCTTGATTTATTACGTTGAGGATTAATCTTGGGGTAACTAACCATTATTGGAGTCTTGAACATTTATGTCCATTCAATCTTAGTTTTGGCTGGAAAAACCCTGGAAAGTTTTTAACCCGCGCCTAATCCTTCCCCATAAATAATCTGCCAATGGAAGCAATAGGGAATAATTATATTTTTTAAAAATACAAGACTTTTAACCCATGAACTGTGGTCGGCCGAAAAACCAAAAAAATTGGCCGACATTCTCGTTATGTACTGTGGCGGCCGAAAAAAATGGGCGATAAAAAAACACGGTCCGATAGCAACTTCCAAACTAATATTTAACTGAAATTCTAGCCATTTCCTTTTATTTATAATTAAATCATCTTCCGATTCACGCTGTTTCTTGATAACTTAAAAATGATGACTTTTTAATCAGAGTTTTTATATCGCTGTTATTTTAAGCCAAAATGGTTGAAGCCATGGCTGGGGTCATTCAGTGCAAGAACTAAAGGAAATATGTATGAAAGCTTTTTAGGAGAGGTTTTAAGTGATACTGATGATGATTTTAACATTCCCATGATGTTATCAGTTAAGATTGTTCGTCTCGTGACTTTTATAAGGTACTAGTCTTAGTGATACTGAAGTCTTGGCGATACCATATACTTATAGACCAGACTGAGGCATCTTCTAGTTCATTGAATGCTTTAATTATTTTAATGCTGTTTCTGCCCGGTAGAGCTATGTTGTCTGCATATGCCAGGTATTGCAATGGTTGGCTATTTAGAGGCCCTGATTAATATGAATGTCCCTCAAGTACTCTTCCTGTACTGTGGTTCTTTTTTGGAGTTAGCCATCGTTATGTTATTAGCTGGGTAATTTTTTTTAGAAAGTGCATCATGCAGATATTTCTTGTCTAAGTTGTTATGTAGTCCACATATTGTTGGTGTATGGGGATGTTGGCTCTGGTGGTCAAGATATGAACTGTGGTGGGTCTATTCTGCCTTAATCCACATCGATAGTCACCTAGAATATGTTCAGTATACCCTTCTGGTTTCCTAGCTATTATTTTGGTGATGATTTTCTAGGTTACATTAAGTCGGAAGATTCCTCTGTAGTTTGAGCATTATGTTTAAATCCTATCTTGTAATTTGAGCACAGTACCCCATTTAAAATGGCATTTCTTCTTCCTGTCAAATTTTGGATAATAGGCTGTGTATTTGTCTATGCAGTTCTTTTCAACCTAGTTTTATCAGTTCTACAGTGATACGGTCTGTTCCTGGAGGTTTATAATTTTTCATGGTAAAGATCACGTCTTAGTTGGTAGGCCGACCAAAGGGTCCAGTCTTTCTTGAGGTAGTTGGTAATCCTCATTGGCTTCACCATATGAGCCATTTAGCATCCCTTCTATTGTAATGCCCGTCAAATAGCTTCTCTGTGATCAGTTCCTTATCTCTAATGCTGATAGGGTTCCTACTAATACCTTCTCTGATCAGTTCCTTATCTCTAATGCTGATAGAGTTCCTATTAAAACATGCAGTCAGTTGTGCTGTATGCCTCAATAAACATGTTATAAGTTAATTTATTTTGATTTTGAAAGTCTTTTCGCTCATGTTGTAGAAGTTGTGAACCTTTCAAGCTGGTCATCATTGTCAGTGTGCATATGTTGTAGCTTGTAGCATATAAAACAGAATAGATTAAATTTTCTTTTACAACTTTTTCAAATTACTCCCATGACTCCATATATTTCCAAAACACTTCTAATCAATCAGGTCCCATGGTCAAAGGGTACGCGGGCAGGTATCAGTAAACAACACTGACATATTTTTTTTTCTGTTCTAGCTTTTACAACTATCTCTCTTTCTCTTCTCTCTCTCTTTCTCCCCTCCCTCTCTCCCTGCCCCCTCCCTCCCTCTCTCTCTCTC
This sequence comes from Lymnaea stagnalis, assembly GCA_964033795.1. Lineage (NCBI taxonomy): Eukaryota > Metazoa > Mollusca > Gastropoda > Lymnaeidae > Lymnaea > Lymnaea stagnalis. The sequence continues at coordinate 755,131 of CAXITT010000224.1, forward strand.
TCAAAGGCTAAAGTTCCTGCTTACAACTTTTAAGGTCACAATCCAAAAATCATATCCGTATCCAGGCTTAGTTGATTTTAGGTTGTATCAGTCCTGGTTTTCGTGCATACTTTGAATTTTTGTAAAATTGTTTGTTTGAATGGCCGGGCTGCTAGCCCTGTGCCCAACCATCTGGGTGGCTGCCCCTTTAAGCTCTCTAGTTAGCTGCCTTCATTTACCGGTACTGTTCACTAAACCTTTTTGGACGCCTCCATTGCATACAAGGCAGTTGAGTAGGTTCTGATTTTGTGCCGCCCGCTGGTATTTTATATCTGATCATATCTGGTGGGTTTTCCCTTATCGGCCTTACCGCCACCTTATCATCTAAAAAGGTTTGATGTCTTCCTGGTGGAAAAGTTTTAAAAAATTAAAGGTCCTGTTCAAGGCTCTGTGCCTTGCAATGTAAATTCATTTCTATTGCTGAGTTAATGTGTCCCAAATGTTCAAAATGCATCGTGTGGGGTGCCTGCCTCGCATTGGAAAACCATTCCACAAACCAAAGAGAAGTTGTAAAATAGATTTATTATGTTAGCCTACAATATTTTAATTCAGTATAAAATAGTGTAATAAATTACACACCATATCAATGTAATATTCATCAATGAAGTTCAGTGGGAAAACTGACAAAATTTAGCTTTGCACCAAATACGTTTTTTCTTAAATTCTATTATTCACTATATTTTATTGAAGTCATTTCTTTAAATTTAAGACTACATGTTAGAGTGAAGTAGTTTCCCTTGATTGCAGCTCTTTTAAAAAAAACTGGCTAATTTTCTCCCTCCTGTTTCAAGTCCTATTAAAATTAAATTTGACAATAGGTTTTGGAGGTTGATTTATTTTAAAAAACTACAAATCTCTTAAAGTTTTTAGTTAGATTTATTAAATCACATGATAAAAATCATGACATGGATAAAGATGATATGGTGTTTTTGTTTTAACTGGTTAACTACCATGAGCCGGTGGGAACTTCCGTTATGGTCACGAGCCGCTGGAAGCGCCAATGTTTGTATCATATTAAATGTGACCTAGATTTAATTCTGCCACAGCGGGTTTTTCAATCTGGTAGGTAATCAGTTAATAAAAGTCATATTTTAACATTAGAACTACTTTCTCAGTTCATTGAGTCATTGGCAGACCTGTTTACTCTTCACAATTGTAGGCCAAGACCTTTCAAGAGATTTTAAGAGACCCTGTTTAAAAAATAGTGATACATACCATTATAAGTGCAGAGAATTTAATCTCTTATTTGACTATATGGCTTTTTGATAAACAGCACACAACAAAGATGATACCATTAGTTATATACAATAATAAAGAAAAAATACCCAATCTAAGGTTAATTATAATTAATAAAAATTATTATCGTTGATGCTATATAATAGAGTATATGTGTTTTCCGATGGTCTTAGGTGACCCTTTTGAAATTTTCGTGCGACCCCCAAAGGGGTTGCGACCCACAGGTTGAGAACCGCTGAACTAATGCATTCAAATTTGTTTTATTGATCGACGTGCACATTGTATGGATGATTTTATTGTTACCACCGGCTGGGAATCGGTGCTTCTTTTTCAAGATTACAATTTTTAAAATAAAAATGCATTCTTAACTGCTTCGCACAAAAGCATTAGAGCAGCGGTTCTCAACCAAGGGGTCGCGACCCTTTCACAGGGGTCGCCTAAGACCATCTGAAAACACACAATGTGCATTTATAAAGTATCAACGAAAATAATTTTGTGGTTGGGGGTCACCACAACATGAGAAACTGTATTAAAGGGTCGCGGATTTAGAAAGGTTGAGAACCACTGCATTAGAGTATCATATGACATCTAGTCAGCAACATTTGAAATCTGTTTTTAGAAGTCGTTAAGCAGCTGTACAATTTTAATACCTCAGTTTTGTTCCATCCCTCCTATTCCCTTCTCCCAATACAGCTCGTGTTAGTTTTAAACCACAATAGGTTAGTGGAAAATATAATCAGGCTTACAGGCTTTATGCAGGGGTGGGCAACATTCGACCTTTCACTTTAAATGTTGTGGCCCGCAGAATGTATCACAAATCAACTTATTTCTTCAATCAAATAATGATTATTTAATTTGTTATATATATATATATATATATAATAAATGTATATATATATATAATACAAGATATGATAAAAGACAAGGAGGAGCATTCCACCGTTGAGGACATAATGATAAATGTCTTATTGAAAACAAACTTTCATACCGGTACCAATCTTAAATTTAGTTTACTCTCAATTTTGCTTAATCTAAAATTACAGCCTTTACCTTGTTATAGGCCTCTCATTGACTTTCATTCATCTTTTATGGTGAATGAACTTAAGCTGACCCCAAGTTCAGCAGCACTGTTAGGGTGGGGCTAATTTGAGGTCTCCCTTGACCTCAATTTCAAATAAATAAAGTCTATGGTCTGTACTATTATTAGAATTATGTAGAAATGTTGAGAAAGGAATACAATGTGTAAGTTCGTTCGAGAATTATCTATGAAACAGTCTATATATACTCATAGAGAGATTGAGCGAGGGGGAAGATCAGACGAGATTCCTTTTCATCATTGTACCTTTTTACAACATTGTATCTTCTTAAACATTGTACCCATACAAGCCAATTATATTGTAAGTCAATAGCTTTGATTTTATTTATTTCTGATTTTGTAATTAATTATTAACCTAATAAATGTATTAATTGTGATTAGCCCTGGTTTGAGTATGGTTATTGTATTTAAAATATTATTTTAGCGTCTTTTGATGTGTACTGTTTTAGAATGAGCCACATACTTAAATTGAAGAGATTAATTTCTCCATACTGATAACAGTACGTAAAAACCTATAAAAATTGTTTTTTTACACAATCTGTGGCTTCCAACTTCTCAAATTGCCCTAACAGATATTCATTTAGAAAATAACCTTTCTCATCTAAACCTGACGTGCTACTCATGTCGGCTGTACATTGAGTTTGAATAGAGTTATAATTTTCATTTTAAAGAAATACAATTTAGTTTTAATAAGGCAGGTCTCATATCATTTTAACTGCAAAATTATGCAATTTCATGTTTGATGTCTTTGGAGTCAGCTCCATGAGAGAAGGAAGCTTTTGTTCCAACTAGCATCAGTAAAAAGCAGCCACTTATACTGCACCGCTTTCAACACAGATTCCCAGAAATAGTCAATCATTTTTGGGTGTGTTCTAAATTTTAATTAACTGGAGTTGTTAAGGGAAATGAAGCCACCAGATATTGGAGTTAATTGACACAAATAAAGGAGTCAATAGTTTAACTAAATTACTTTGGCACGGATATTTTTCCTCTGGTATGGGCAACAACGAACGTTTCACAGCCAGTGATTAATTTCACCTCCTTTAATTTTGCTTCAAATTACCAGTCTTGTGTCCATGAAGTGAGATGCTCACTGAGACCTGGTAGGATGAATACTTGAACACTACAATATTATATTATGTTCTTTGTGTCTAAGAAGTGAGATGCTCACTGAGAGCTGGTAGGCTGAATACTTGAACACTACAATATTATATTATGTTCTTTGTGTCTAAGAAGTGAGATGCTCACTGAGAGCTGGTAGGCTGAATACTTGAACACTACAATATTATATTATGTTCTTTGTGTCTAAGAAGTGAGTTGCTCACTGAGACCTGGTAGGATGAATACTTGAACACTACAATATTATATTATGTTCTTTGTGTCTAAGAAGTGAGATGCTCACTGAGAGCTGGTAGGCTGAATACTTGAACACTACAATATTATGTAATGTTCTTTGTGTCTATGAAGTGAGATGCTCACTGAGACCTGGTAGGATGAATACTTAAACATTACAATGCAATGTTGCATCATGTAAAGCACACAAGCCACTTGTCTTTTTAAAAAAAAAATGAAAAGAACAGTTGATGATGCTTGTTAGTCTCCAGCTTATTTGTCTACTCTCAGAGTGCTCACCTAAATGTAAAGGTATTGTTAATTAAGGCTGAGACATTAGTTTGAAAGATAGATTGGTCTTTTACTCTTGTTATATCTTTCATAGACTCTCCTTTGTCTCTGCTAATCAAAACCATGCAATAGTCCTAAACTATCGTTGAAATACATGGCATTTATTTATAACTAGCCAAATACCCACAGCGGACAGCCTTTTTGAAATAAAACATAAGGACAAAATGATCAGGTATCTGCATATTTCAGAGACCATACAATGCATTCCCTTGTGAAAATCAAACCTGCCTCAAATCAATGCCAACTTTTTGTAGGGTCTGTCCTTGGGACCCCGATCCTGATAAGACCCCAATTCTAATGAGTCCCTAATCCCATTCTGAACCCGATCCCGGCGCAATCCTATTTCTTTGTGGCTCCAGATCCAGGGGGAATCCAGATCCCGTTGGGATCCCGATCCCGTCGCCGTCGGTGATCCTGATCTCAGTGGATTCCGATGCGCTACCGATACCGTTAGGATACCGTTCACTGTGGGATCCCGTTCCACCTATGGACTCTCTTTTCCGATGTTATCCCTTTTCCTGATAGGATCCTGATCCCGGTTTGAGCCCGTTACCCGATGGGATTTCGATGGTATCCTGTTCCCCGATGTAAACGCGTAACCGATGTGACCCATTAGGATCTTGTTTCTCTATGGGATCATGCTCAGTGCGATTTTGTTTGAATAAGTTTTTAGATCTAATTATATATCCCCGTAGAACAATATAGAACACTCTAGATTAAATTTAATATCCTCCATGAAACGTGTAAAAATTACATATCTAACTATAATACATTTAAATTGGGGGCCCATTTAATAAAGTACCGTTTTGTTTATGTCTGAGATGGGTGGCTTATAAAAATCATTGAGATAAAAATTATACATTTGAAACTTGTGATATTGAAAGTGGTTTACAAATGCCATAGACATAGCTTACTTCAACTATCGAAGTTTCTAGAATATTCTAGATAGGTGTTGAATGATTTGGATATTAAATCAAACGATATTTTAAAACGGACGTAGAAGAGTATTGTTACGAAGCAAGGTCTAGATCCACCTAATCACATAGAACCTATGGTGTTGTGTAACCCTATTGATATCTATATAGCTTATATTATGATATTATGCGTTAAGTACCCTTCGGTATTTGAATATGGCTAATCAAGAGTATGTGTATTAAGTTTGGTCAAGATCCAGATATTCATGTAGTTGTATTTGTTGATCATTTTATTTATAAAGCTAATATAGGAAAAATTTCAGGCTGCCATCTACTCGGGAAGTCGGATAATTAGTGATGAGTCAGTGAGGGCTTTGCCTTTTATTAGTATAGATAAGAAACAGGGCCCCTGGTCCCAGAGGGATGGATGTTATGCGTTACGTACCCTTCGGTATTTGAATATTGCTAATCAAGAGTATGTGCATTAAGTTTGGTCAAGATCCATCGATTCATGTAGCTGTATTTGTTGATCATTTTATTTATATAGCTCATATAAGAAAAAAAATGAGATTTTGGGCCCCCGGTCCCAAACAATTTAGAGTTTTAAAATGACACCTGCCTAACTTTTGTATGTGAGCTGTAAGGAATAAGCCTGCCAAATTTCAGGCTGCCATCTACTCGAGACGTTGGAGAATTAGTGATGAGTCAGTCAGGGCTTTGCCCTTTATTAATATAGATGTTAAAAATGACTTCCCAATATAATGCCCTGATCAGACGGTCCTGGCGTTTACTAAAATTTCTCAAGCCTCTTAGAACCCATGGGGGTGGGGCAAAATCGCTCGCTTTGAGAACCACTGAAGTAGATTGTTTAGGATAGAGCCACGTTAACTGTAGATCAGTGTTTAACATTGGGTGTACCAACATGAGGCTGGCAATTTAAAGAGTATTTAAAGAGTATTGGGTTTTGAAATGTGTTGGGGGGGGGGGGGAACTTTTTAAAGGTGAACTTAGCATGCCCCAAATTAACCATTATTTTTTACACTTTGTATAAAAAGGAGTCAAAGTATTTAAAGAGTATTGGGTTTTGAAATGTGTTGGGGGGGGGGGCACTTTTTAAAGGTGAACTTAGCATGTCCCAAATTAGACATTATTATTTACACTTTGTCTATAAAGGAGTCAGGGAGGGTCAGGGAGGAGGTGAGTTGAAACCTTTTTTTGGGTATTCAGGTGGGCAGTGGGGCAAAAGAAATTTAGTGAAGACCTAATGGAAGTGGTGGGTTAAAAAGCTTCATTCTTCATGAGCTTTAATCATTCTTCAACAGGTTTAAAATAATGGAACCATGAGTGGCAAGAGAAACCAAACCTCCACAGGACATGCTCCAATGATCTCATAGAAGTCAATCCATGAAATGTCAATTTTGGACAAGATAAGGTATGTGAACTTTTACTATGAAATGAATGAGTGTGTTATGTTAGGCCACCGGGGTAAAGCAAATAGTAAAAGCTCAACAATTATACAGAAAAAATACCTTTAGCATAACCATCTGCCCACTGAACTACCGGTACTTAAATGAAACATGCATGTGACTAAGCAAAGGGACATAATCTATTTAAAATGTATAGGTTATTTTGATAGAAATAAATTAAATATAAAACAAACAATAGTTTTTAAAATTTTATTAACCATAAAAAAAGCAAAAGCTATTGTTATTTAAATTTTTTAAAATTTTGAACGAGCAAGTCATCATTACTTAATGTTATTAAATATAAGAAAACCAGCAATATTAATTGTTATTTTAAAATAAAAAAATATAAATACGCAATAGTCATTTTTATTTAAATTTTATCAATTTAAAAAATGGATAAAATTTCATAGTCATGATAAAAAATAAGGTTATTTAGAGGATAAACTTTTAATTATATCTGAAGTTGACTATCTGCATTTAAAAAAAATTCACCAATCACCATGGTCACTGTAGCCTGCTAGTCATATTATCCAACAATGTAAAAGTCTTGATTTTTATGATCTTGTCTCAGCCACCATCTGTGTAACTTTGGCCATCCTTAAATTTCCTTCCAATGAGACCTGATGCTTGGATTCACAAATTCTGTAGATCTGTCTCTACATGGTCTATCCATCTAAGCCTAGATTTGGCTCTGAGCCATTTTCATCACAGTGTCCTACCCTTTTTTTTTATGTTCTTCCAGTGTGTATCCGTATTGACTCTTTGTTGGAGAATGTTTCTCTCCCATGTGTCCACTGATCACATCAGTACTAATGGTCTTATTATTATAGTTAGAGTTATCCTTGTTTGGCTTGTCATGTTCTTACTTTGGAGGTTTTTTTATCCCCTGTTCTTTGGCCAATATTATTGATGTTGGTAAGTTATTACCTACTGACAAGTCTGCCATCTGGGGAGGCACTAAAGGACAGATGGGTAACTCTGCACAAGATTTTGAAAGTCTAGTCACTACCGTATATTACTTTATATAATGCGAGAAATATTGGGTAAAAAATTCTACTAAAAATAAGTTTATATGGAAATGCTAGTAAATTTTTATTAAACGATATTTATCCCGCTAATGCCAAAAGTTATTGACCCAGTCAAATTTAGAGATATGACTATTTTTGTCACTTGTATGGGTATGACCACGGTTAATTTTAAATATAATTTAAGGAATTTGACATATTGATTTTAAAATAAATTTTCCTTTCTAACGTCTTCATATAGCATGGTTCATAACTTTATGGATAAGATTAACTGTTCACATTAAACACTGAACTATCCATCCCTTTGGCGCGCCTCACTACTTCCTTCCACTCAGACCTAATGTTTTTCTTTTCCATGCTTGGATTCCCAGTTGTTATAGATCTTTCTAGACATCATCCATCCATTTAAGCCTAGGTCTGCCTTTGAGCCAGTTTCCTCTTCATTCCTCTGTCATTTGGCATTTTCTCTAAGTGTCCTGACCAGCCTAGCCTACCCTTTTATTTCTGCTACTAGCGTGGGATCCTGATGTAGACTGTACAATTCATAGATGGTTCATATTCTCCATCCATATTCATCCTTTATTTGTTCATAAATTTTCCTGAGAACTTTTCTCTGCCATGTGTTTAATAGGTTGTCTGCCATTTTTGCCCAAGTTTCACTTGCACGTGTTACAACTTGTCTGATTACAGTTTTATAGTTTTCTTTGTTTCTCTTGTAATGTTTTTACTTTTGAGCATTTTCTGACAACTGAAGTATGCCCTGTTTGCTGCTGATATTTCTTTCCTTTCTGTTAGTAATTCGTTTCTTTCATTTAATAAAGCTCCTAGGGATTTGACTAGATTAACTTTTTCAAAAGTCTTGTTTCTAATTTTAATGGTTTCATCTGTCTGTTCATCTCTTATCATAGTCATGTAATTTGTTTTTTGGTTGTTAATTTACAGCCCTTCTTGTAGTGATGCGACATCTGTTTCAATAAAGGATTTTGATATTTCTTTAATACTTTTCCCTAGTAGTGCTATGCCATCAGCATATGCAAGATAGTGAAGGGGTTCATTGTAGAGAGTGCCCATTGGTTGTGGGTCTTAGGTATCCTGTTATTGTTCTAGAACTACACACACTCAGAAATACTATGAGTATTATTATGTTGAGTTTGATATAGTTTGGGGGTTGGGGGGGGGTAATAAGTTTATTATTCTTGGACTAAGCCTCAGTATTCAAACTGTACCCAATTCCCACCACATACAACAGGATGCTAAAGTTGACCTGATATTTCCAATGCTCATGTGTATATCTTCTTTTCATGGTAATTTTATGAGATTTTAAAAGTTATGCATGGCTTTCCAAGCGGGGCCGATAATATGATCAGATTGAATTAGCATTTATGATAGTTGATGATAAGGGCATCATTGATGATCCTATGATTGTAGATCACTATGAATGAGACTTTGAAATTAGTATTAGTTCAGAGAATAGTATCAGTTCAGTATAGTTCAGTATAGTACTGGCTGGTGACCAAGGTGATGAAGGAAGTGAAACTGAACTTACATTCAACTGAACCCTCAAACTGTCATGTTACAAACAATAAAATCACTATTTGTAAATGTGAATGACAAAGGGAATAACTGTCATAAACTAATTTATAACTACCATAGTTTAAATTGTAATAGTGAAAGTTTTGTTAAAGAATAGGGTGTACCGGTGTATTAAGTCAATAATTATTTTTTAAAATAAAATTTCTATCCACATAAATAACTTACATTTTATTAAAACTTTGTATCTATTGTTTAAACTTTGAATTAAAAGTTACGGTTAAATATCAAAGGCCTGACAAAAAAGCATGATTGCACATGACAGTTTGTAGGTTAAGATACTAAATAAGGAACTTTACTATACTTTCTACCTGCTATTGCGAGGTCTAAACACCTAAAAATCCAATTTTTTAAGTTTATAGCTGAAACAGGTTTTGTATGCTCATAAAAACAATAAAACTTATATTTAGGAAATATTTAATCAAAATTCTTTATTTTAGAATAAATTATCTATGTAATGATGTTTCCGTTTCTAATATCATTTAGTTCTTAGAAATGTTTATCTTATATATAATATTGGCCTAGCCTATCCATTTTCGTGCGCATTGAACAATATTTTTTTCTAAAAATTGTAATATGTCCCTAAAATTACAATGGAAAAAATCTATATACCATTGTAAATATAATCTTTGACATTGAAAGAACTTGATGCATAAAAATGTAACCAACTTTTGCCTCGCTTCTTTTCTATTTTATTATACAATCGTAAAAGACTATTCTTTTATCTAGAATTTACACCAATTCGTTCATGAACTTTAGTTTTCACATAGAAAATTTTAACCCAACTTTGATCACGCCAATGAACTGTAAAAGATAAAAAGTATGGCTCCCTTTTTAAGATGAAATTTTCACTTCGGTAAAATACGGGTTAAACTTGCCCATGGTTTTTTATACAACTGAACTATATTTTCTTTTAAAAAGAAAATCTGATACCTATTTTTCATGATTGTAATATCATTGGATTTAAAGATATTGTCATAAACACAAAATACATACACACTATTCCCTCGGCCAGATATGTGATAACTGAAAAAATTATTTATCAACGCAACACCCCCCCTCCCACCCGTTTATAAATGTATAAATGTTAATAAAATATCTACTCAAGGTAGGCAAGCACACAATTTATCCACACCCCTGACTTGATTAAAATTCTAAATGCTTAGCACCATTTTCCTACACATTGTTGCTACAGATCTTTTTTACAAATATTAAATGCCATATTTTGAAAGATTATGTTATTTATTTCAACCAATAAATTCCTTACCAAAGTTCTAATCTGTGACATAATTGGTCATAGAGCTATTTATAGCAAAAGGAACCAATAGTAAGTTCATATGGTTTGTTCTTATTTGGGTCAGTGGTTTTTGGCTATGAATTTTCATTGCACATTCTTATAAATATGATAAATGCACATTTAGGAATTGAATTAATGTAAAACTTATTAAATATTGAAAGGACAAAGCTAATATTTAAAGTGGTATATTAACAATTTAACAAGCGATCAATTATAGTTATGAAGATTAGTTTAAAAAAGGGAAAGGAAAATATCCTTTAAGTCAGACAATGAAATTTAAAAGCTTGAGTTTTGCAATTTTAAATTAAGTTCTCATACGACTACTCTAATTTTTGTCACTATTTTAATTTCACTATAGTAACAACGCAATATGAGTAGTAATTTATCCATTTGGAAAGTATGTTTGAATGTGTACATAGCTAAGGAGAGATTATCCATGATTTGTTGTTGCTATGATTAAATCCTAAATCGTTATATAAAGTATAATTTGTTCCAACCAATGGGGAGAAGTGAATGGATAGAACCAGTAGCGATCACAAAGCCTAAGCCAGCGGTTCTCAACCAGAATAACATCATGAAACGGGATTGAGAGGGCGGGAGTTTTCTGTCAGACACGATCAAGAAATAAAATTACTGCATCTTGCTAAATTTATATGAGGTGGGTGTACTGGTTCCTATAGCAGTACATTCGTGGGGTATAGAAAATGAGAAGATAAAAATTTAACACCAGTATCCAAATTTCTTTTCTGGTTATCTAAATATTACCCAATCTTATATATATAAGAATGAGATAGGCTGACCATATAACGCTATTTATTAAGTTTATTTTTTTAAAAAGGGGAGGAAAATAACAGTTAAGTTAGTCAATGAAATTTAAAAGCTAGAGATTTGCTATTTTAAATTAAGTTCTCATACAATAAATATAACTTTTGTCAGTAGTATCAGAATGTTTTTGCCGGTAGACTAATGTTGTAAATATAAGGCTGACCATATAACGCTAAAGAAATGAAATGATTTAATATGTTCAGTTTATTATAAATTTGAAGTTATATATGAACTTATCTATAAATTATGAACTAAGATTTATTTTTAATAAATCATGATCTGGAAAATCTTTAGTGCGTTGTTAATGCTGCGAAATTTAATGTGATTTTAACATGGAAATAAAAAGCTTTAAATTATTTGATTCAATAACAGCATGTGAAAAAACAGATGATGTATTTTACCCTAGTTTAAAGTAAACATAATAAATACAATTGCTTGCGTAGTAAAAGAGCAAATTTTAGCTTTGTATTCTTAAAATAGTTTTTTTTACATTTTTATTTCAAAAATATGCTTTTATCAAATTTATAAAATAACAAAAATTCAATGTTTAAAAAAGTCAATTAGTGCAGGGAAACTTCATAACCAAACCATAGGAACTGGTTTATTTTGAACTCCTTAGTTATTAATGTAAGGAATTATGCAACAATGTGAGGTAAAAGGAATTTAGTTTAGGGATATGCAAAAAATGTGTGGTTGTGTACGTGGATGATTTCTATAAGTTAGAACTGGTGAATATTAATATCCTGAATAAAAGGTTTTTGATAATTAATCATATTTAGGGAAAGATTTTATTTTAAAAGATATATACGAGTTATTAATTTAGATAAAAGAATTGTATTACAACAATGTAGTAGAAAAAGAAGGCAATGCCGTATTTATCGGCGTATAACAAACACTTTTTGTCCTAGAAAATAGGGGGCAAATGATGTGTGCGTGTTATACGCCGATATAAATAAGGTAAATTTAAAATGGTATATAGAGTTTACGTTGTAAAATTAAGATTTTATTCACAATAATGGTTAATAAAACATATCTATTTCTTTTCAGATGATGCTGAGCAATAAGGTGCAGCTTACATCCCATTAGTGAACACTGACAGTACCTTAATCAGATGGTGCTGAGCAATAGGTGCAGGTTACATCCCATTAGTCAACACTGACAGTACCTTAATCAGATGGTGCTGAGCAATAGGTGCAGGTTACATCCCATTAGTCAACACTGACAGTACATTAATCAGATGGTGCTGAGCAATAGGTGCAGGTTACATCCCATTAGTCAACACCCAAATTATTAGAGATGGTCACATTCAACAAATGGAAGGAAATGAATATGTCATTAATTTATAGATGGTCAGAAAATTATTTGGATGTAAAAATGAAATAAAAGAAAAATATTTGATGGTCAGGAAAAGAATAATAAGATATGTAAATAAATTATTTGGAAAAATAAAAAAAAAATGAATAGAAAACATTGTGAGTGTTTTAATTTATTTATTTAGAAGAAAAATAAAATGAAAACATGAATGCTCTTTATTTTAAGGGGAGAAAAACAAAAATTCTCCCCGCGAGACTATCTCCATAGAGATGAAAACATGAATACTCCTGGTGATATAAAGTGAGGTGTCTTTACAAAAGTAACACATGTTAAATTGATGGTGACTTGTTTGGTAACCTAAGGACTTGGTGAAATCCAAGCTACCTATAAAATGTAGGCATCTTATTCCACCAAGTCCTCCAATTACACACATGTCACAGGCAAAGTGTGAAATCCAGGCATTCTATAATCATTCTGATCAAGGTTTTGTACTTTCAATTTAAATGTTTTTTTTAATAAAAAGTACAGGTAGTCAAGATATAGGATGCCTGGATTTCATATGTCACAGGCAAAGTCACTTTGCCTGTGACGTATGAAATCCAGGCATCCTATAGACTTCTGATCAATGTTTTTTTACTTCAATTTAAATGTTTTTTTGTTTATAAAAAAAGTTCAGGCAGTCATGATATAAAATGCCTGGATTTCACACTTTTCCTGTCACATGCAAAATCAATCCATCATCAATTCAACATTTGCTAGTTGTCATTAGATCAATTACAATCTCAAGATCTCACCAAGAACAATTTACAATGAATAATCTCTATAGATGGTGTTTAGTTTTTGTACAAAAGACATTTGTATGTTTATCACAGGGGGCTTTGACATTGTAATTCTGCATTGCCCCTGTTGTTATTTTATTGCTGGTCGCCAAATAATTAAATTCTTTTTGTGCACAATTCGAACCTTATCATTTGATGACCAGCAATATATACAGTATCACACATGCTTGACAGATTCTGATACTAGACAACATATTTACAACCGTATATGTCCAAAATCTTATGGTATGTTTACACTACCGAATTTGTTACTGTACTAGATTTCTCAAATTTTACACAAGATTTGTTGAGGACTGAACAAAATAGGATGGGATTGTTTCTGTAACTTGCCAACAGACACAACCGCAACACTATAAAAACCTGAGAAAACAAAATGGCCCCGTTTTTATTACAGTGTGTAGCTCGTATAGTAAGCAGCTCATATTGAGAAAGCTCATTATAGTGATCAGCTCGTATAGAGTAGCTCGTATACTGAGCATTTCATAGTCACAGAAAGTTGAGAATCCATGTAACAAATCTGCAGTGTAATACCCGGTACATTTGATGACCAACACTGTATACATTCTTTACTAATAATATTGACATATTTAAAGGGTAGATCTACAAAGTCTTATGCCCACAAAATCAAATACAAGAAAAGTGAGAATCAAGTTACAAACTATAACATGGAAACAAATTTAAATATAATTCATATAAGTAAGTAGAAGCATGGACTAAAACATTTAGATATTGGTTCACAAGTTCATACACACATAATTTATTTTATAAATAAAACCATCCATCCAATAACTATCAAGAATAAAAACAAATGGTGGTCACATGTTCATGTTGTTGGTACTACTGGTGGTCACATGTTCATGTTGTTGGTACTACTGGTTACACAATCATGGATGAAGTATCTCGGTGGTAGCCAATCATGGATTTAGTTTCTCAGTAATTCACAATCATGGATGCATCTCAGTTGTATCCAATCATGGATGTAGTATCTCAGTTTTAACAAATCATGGGTGTGTATCTGAGTGTTACACAATCATGGATGTAGTATCTCAGTGGTAGCCAATCATGGATGTAGTATCTCATAGTTACACAATCATGGATGTATCTCAGTTGTACCCAATCATCAATCATGGATGTATCTTACTTGTACCCAATCATGGATGTAGTATCACAGTGGTACCCAATCATGTATGCATCTCAGTTCTGATGACCAAATTAAAATTGAAAATATCAAAAATAATTCACGATGTATAAGGTTTCCAAAATAGGATAACAAATTTTCGTCTTTATCTTAATTTCCCTCTTGGTCAAACTCAGTATCAATAAAAAACATACTGACTAAATCTGATTTGAAATAAAACTAACTAAAAACTGGAAATACATTTACTTAATGGATATTACAATACCTGGGTCAAGTGAAGCATGACATCAAGAAAAATTGTTTTCAATCAGATCACATCCTGGAGGAAATCATCCAATGTGTTTATAGAAACAATCTGTAAATAGAGAAATTATAAACTTGTTTGTCTAGTACCTGGGTCAAGTGAAGCATGACATCAAGAAAAATTGTTTTCAATCAGATCACATCCTGGAGGAAATCATCCAATGTGTTTATAGAAACAATCTGTAAATAGAGAAATTATAAACTTGTTTGTCTAGTATTATATAGTGTGTTCTGCAGTTTAGAAAGGGGCAGATTTTATTTTTCATATTTGAGGGCCCACAAGCAATTTATTGATTATTTTGGCTCCTGGGTTTGAATTTTAGAGTTTGCCTTCTCTTAGATGAGTCGCCGTCCAAGGTTAACGAGTCTCATCAACCGCTGGGTGCTTTTTGATGGTGGCTTTGGTGAGGACCACTAGCTTTTTGGTTAGAGTCAGTTTAGACCCAGCACCCCTTAGTAGATTTCATTTACTAGACCTAGGGCCTCAATAACCTATTGGGCAACCAAACTTTAGAAGTCGGATTTTTATAGAGTCCAGGGTTTAGAAAATGAACTAAAAAAAATACTTTAAAAATTATGCAAATTTAAATTAAATTTATTTTAAACTACCTCTTGCAGTCCTCTCGGATACTACAGTGAAGCTAAATGTTTCTTTTTATGTTATATTGCTTTTATTTTGATTTCTTTACTGAAGAAGGATTCTTGTCAATGTTTTTTTTTTTCTTCAGATTTTCCCGCACTTGGTTGAGCACATTTCCTTAGATTAAATATTTATTACATTCTGATGTTGATGAAGAGGGCATTTTGATGTATATTTCCATTTATTTTTATGACTTCTAAATACACACTAAGTCCTGAGAGTGTGGGAGAGAGAGGAGTAGAGTGTGGGAGAGAGAGAGGACAGTGACAGGAGAGTTGCTGATATTGGCATTGACAGTCATCATGTTAACACTATAAGAACATTGCTGATATTGACAGTAATCATGTTACTAATTTAAGAATATTTCTGAAATTGACAGTAATCATGTTACTAATTTAGAACTTTGCTGATATTGACAGTAATCATGTTACTAATTTAGGAACATTGCTGATATTGGCAAAAAATCCATAATAATTAACATGATGTACCGGTACTGGAGGAAATGTTAGCATAAAATAGAGACAAAAATTGCAGAAGTTGTTCCATGTCCAGGTAGAGGGCAATTAAGATGGTCAAATGTTCAGGAAGTTGACGATAATGGTGGGGAAATGTTCAGGAATTTGGCCATAATGCTAGTCAAATGTTCAGGAAGTTGACGATAATGGTGGGGAAATGTTCAGGAAGTTGGCATTTATGGTGGTTCAATGTTCATAAAGTTGACATCTATGGTGGTCAAATATTCGGAAGGAAACAGATCACTGGTCAATGTTAAAATTTTAAAATCAAATTAGAGTCTTAACACAATTTAATTAAATGAAAGATACAAATTTACCTGTTTAGGGATGTCTCAGTTGTACCCAATCATGGATGTATCTCAGTTGTACCCAATCATGGATGTATCTCAGTTGTACCCAATCATGGATGTATCTCAGTTGTACCCAATCATGGATGTATCTCAGTTGTACTCTATCGTAGATATATCTTTGTTGTGCTCAATTGTGGATCTATCTCAATCTATGGATGTATCTCAATCTATGGATCTATCTCAGTTGTACTCATTTATGGTATCTCCATGGTACCAATCGTGAATGCAGTTCCAGATTGCCAATCATTGATATACCTCAGTTGTACCCAATCATGGATGTATGACTGTGGTTCCAATCATGGATATATTTCAAAAGTACCCAGTCATGGATGTATTACAGCTGTCCTCAGTCATGGATGTACCTTAGTGGTATTCAATGCTGGATGTATCTCTGTGGTACCCAATCAGGGATGTATTTCAGTTGTATACAATCATGGATTTATCTCAGATGTACACAATCATGGATGCATCTCAGTTCTGATGACCAAATTAAAATTGAGAATATTATTATTATAAAAAATATTTCACTATATATTTAAAGTTTCTAATATATAATGAAATACTTGTATATGTATTTGTCTTAATCTTAATTTCTCACTCTTACAAACTAAAGCATCATTTGTGAGCAATAAAAACTCACCCACCAAATCTAAACTAAAATACAACATACTAAAAAATAGATATAAATCTTATTAATAGATATTCAGTAACTGGGTCAAGTGAACCATGAAATCAAGAGAAAATTTTCCTATCAGCTCACATCTTGTCAGGGACAGATTTTCCTATGGTAAAAAAAACCTTGAGTCTCAAATATCAAAATTGACTCAAAAGGGATCTGAATATTGTAGAAGCTACATTTTATAGGTGGTGAGGTTTGAAGAACCATCAAGAAAATTAATCAAATTAAAACGGTTTAGGCGACAACACTAGACACATTTGTGTCTATTGCCTCAAGCCTTCAAACCCCTAGTGCATGATTTCCTCACCAACACCAGTAACAGAAACATTGCAAATCCCATCTACATGCATAGGAGCCAAAATGATCAATAAATTGATCGTGGGCCCTTAAGATATAGAAGAAGAAAATTAAATTATTTACAAAAATTAATTACGAATATATTATGTAAATAAAATAATGCAGAGTGAGGCGGCCTTAGAAGTTAGAATAGCAGACTGAGGCGGTCTTAGAATAGCAGACTGAGGTGGTCTTAGAATAGCAGACTGAGATGTCTTAGAATAGCAGACTGAGGTGGTCTTAGAATAGCAGACTGAGGTGGTCTTTGAATAGCAGACTGAGGTGGTCTTAGAATAGCAGACTGAGATGTCTTAGAATAGCAGACTGAGGTGGTCTTAGAATTGTAGACTGAGGTGGTCTTAGAATAGCAGACTGAGGTTGTCTTTGAATAGCAGACTAAGGTGGTCTTAGAGTATTATATCAAATTGTTAATTCTGATGTGAATGGTAAAGGTAATATTGGGGGGGTGTAGACTTCAAATTAACGATTTGATTTATTTATTCAAATAATGAATGAACTTTTGGTCCCATGTATTATGTTGTTTTCATAAAGCTAGTAAAACTTTTAAAAAATCATCCTAATGATTGAGTATTTCTGCAACTTTGTTCAGGTCACTAAAAATATTGCTGAACTTCAACTTGCCTTAAGCCAAATCTACCTTGCCAAATTTTGACAACAAAACTGTTTTTAGAAGGCAAAAAATTAGGAAACAGGACCTTAATATAGGAAGTGCAATGGATTTATTTGATGCAGAAAGGGGGAAAGATGGAAACACTGTCGCTGATCGACACATGGGACGAATGGATCTCTAAAATGTGTCGAATTCGGTCTTTCCCAAAATATTTTATGAAAAAATTTAATATGCCTATATATAATTTAAGTGCTAGAACTGCAAGATCAAACAATGAGATCAAAATATTGGATACATGTGTACATGACATTGCACAACTTACTACAGTGACATTGCCCAACTTACTACAGTGACATTGTACAACTTACTACAGTGACATTGTACAACTTACTACAGTGACATTGCCCAACTTACTACAGTGACATTGCCTAATTTACTACAGTGACATTGCCCAACTTACTACAGTGTCATTGCCCAACTTACTACAGTGACATTGCCTAATTTACTACAGTGACATTGTACAACTTACTACAGTGACATTTCCCAACTTACTACAGTGACATTGCCCAACTTAGAACAGTGACATTGTACAACTTAGAAATGTGACATTGTACAACTTTTTCCTTTCTTTTTAATCTGATAGACTCTAATCAAGAGATTCAGTGGGGCATTCAACTCTTGATTTTGATGTTGAAATTAAGGATCAACTGTTGATCTTTTGTTTGTTTCTGGTAGACAAATATGCTGAGATAAGAGCTCATCCTGTGTCATGCAGGCTTAATCAAAGTTATACTTGAGGAAAAAATCTACAGAAGACCCTAATGTGGAGCAATCTTGGAAATATTTCTTAAATTGTTGATTTGTTGTCCTTAATTTATTTCCTGAAACAGGCTGTTTAATGAAGAATTATTTAGTGCTGCACTCTCAGATGGACAATAATAACTTAAAACACATTCCAGGAAACAAAATTTAGATTAAAAAAATATTTGATAACATATATAATTACAAGTTCCAACTAACAAGTGCAAAAGGGGCCTCTCATTATTAACTAAACCCGGTCCTGATTTTTATGAATCTCCAATCCAATAATGACGAAATGTTACCAAAAATATTTGAAATAAATGAAATCAAAATAATTACAATTAAAATAACATGGCCAAAATCAGTTGATATTTAGCAACCAAAGACTAAAATATGTGAATTATTTTGTGATTTTAAAACTCATGTACCGGTACTTCTTTAATAATTCAGAGATGAACACAACGTTTAGTTCAAAATCATGACAAACTCTTTTAATGATAATGACAAAATAAAAATGCAGAGTTTAGCTCTTGTAAATTTAAACTGGTTAAGTTAGTAATAAATACTGACCTTAATACAGTGACCTTTCTTTGCCCCTTGTCTATTTAATTTAGTCAACCCTCCTGTAGTATCAGGACACTCATGGCCAACCCTCCTGCAGTATAACGGGTACTCATAACCAACCCTTCTGATGAATCAGGCACCATATAGCCAACTCTCCTGCAGGGCAGATATGGCCAGCTCTTCTGCAGGGCAGATATGACCAACTGTCCTGCAGCACCAGGACACATAGCCATGCAGTATATATTACAGAGAAATGGCTTCACATGTTGAGGTGGAATGTTTCAGCATTCACTGTGAGAAGAACATTTATATTTTAAATTTTAACAAATTTTAGTCTTCTGCTCAATTTTAATTTGAAGTTTAAAATAATATGAAAAAATAAAACTTAAAAAATAAGACTTTTTTTCCAAGACGTGTTTAAGTGAATTAAGAATAAGACAATAGTTTTCTTAAAATTCATTACCCAAAGAAAGTCTGTGCAGAGGGTAAATGGCACTCGACTCTGTGAGGCCAATGAAAATCTGTGTAGAAGTGTAAAAGGCTCTCTGTGCGGCAATTGAAAGTCTGTGCAGAGGGTAAAAGGCACTCTGTGAGGCAAATGACTTAAATGTGGAAGACATTTAAATTTGTATTGTTTTCTAATTTAAAAAAAAATTTCGGCACAGACTTTTATCAATGTCAGAAAAAGAGATTATTAAATATGTTATTAAAGACTTTGTTTTGCTTTTTTATGATGTACGTTGTAAGTTAGTGAGTAATTTTTGTGAACTATTCTGTATGAAAGAAATTTATTTACTTTGATTATGATAATAGTTCTTTAATGGAAAAATAATTCGATTTTGAAAAAATGTAAATTCTTTTAAATAGTGAAGTGTTATAGCATGTGTATTGACCTAGTTGACCCTGAGTGTGTTATAGCATGTGTATTGACCTAGTTGACCCCTGAGTGTGTTATAGTATATGTGTTGACCTAGTTGACCCTAAATGTGTTATTACATGTGTGATCACCCAATGGACCCTGAGTGTGTTATAGCATGTGTTTTGACCTAGTTGACCCTGTGTGTTGTGGAGCTGTACCAAGCATTGCTTATCTCCCCCTTTTTAACTACCCTAACATGTGCTGACAATGCTTTTCCGTCACCGCCCTTGATTTAGAAAGTTTATTTACACAATTTTTCAATGGTTCCACATGGGGGTAGGACCTATTCTATGATGGTTGGGTTTCTGGACTTTCTGTTCTGGAAAGTTCTGACTCCCTCTTTATGAATATGATGGTCATCTGTGACTGGCAAACTGAGCAGACTTCAAGGAGCCTACAAGACTTACTAGATTGTTCACTGTGTGGAATAAAATGTGTACCTTTCTAGCATTATACTGTGTCACTTGTACGTTATTAGAGATTTTTTTTCTGTATATTTTTTATTTCTGTATTTTTATATCCATTTAAAAGTAGAAGTGTCATAAAATGGATTATTGTTAATAACACTAGCTTTGGTATCATTTCCCTTTGTGTAATGGTTTCAGTCGTTTTTTTATGCATTGTTCATCTTACGAGCCGAATATTAAAACAGGTTAAATTTGTAAAACCACATTACGGTACGTAACATAATACTGCCCAGTAATTAACAATTTCTCATTCAACATATTTAAAAAACACATTTTAAAAAAGTAATTATTTTAAATAAAATAATTTCTCTTAGTAATTGATCTTTGAATGAACAGAGTTTAAGAACCAAGTTTGTTTCCTTAATAAAAATACAGGCAACATTTAAACCTTTTTTTTTTACAACTTAGTCACTCAGCTACAAGATATTTATTAATTTTTTGTAAAAAGAGTCTTTTTGTCGTTAATGGGATGTTTTAGAACTGACCTAAAAGAACAAGAACATCAAACACATACAAAACAACAACTAAAAACTGCTGAGACTGAAAGAAAATGGGTCAGATTTACCAGATTATTTTGTTTGGTGTTTGTGGTCAAGTGAAACTTCGACCCTAACAAAAACGGCAGAAAACATATCCAACACATGGAAGAGAAAAGTTCTTTGGAAAAATATGGACCAACAAAGGATGAATATGGATGGAAAATACGAACAAACCAGACATTGTAAAGTCTATATCAGGATCCCACGCTAGTAGCAGAATTAAAATAATGATAGGCTATGCTGGGCAGGACACTTAGAAAAAATGCCAAATGACAGAGTAGTCAAGAGGGTGGATTACCAAAACCCCAGAGGAAAACAGCGCAAAGACAGACCTAGGCTTAGATGGATGGATGATGTGGAAAAAGACCTGCATCAGCTGGTAATCCAAGCATGGAAAAGAAAAGCATTAGTTAGGTCTGAGTGGAAGGAAGTGGTGAGGCAGGAAAAAGCCCTAGATGGACTGTAGCGCCACAGGGATGGATGGATGTTTCTGTTCAATTAGCAGCTGTTTAGCATGTGCCAAAATGAGGGCAAATCAAACAGCTACATACCATCCTAAGGAGCTTTGCCAGCAATGAATTGTTCCCCAGCCATGATTAGAAAGCAACAGCAACCATCAATCATGTTCCTAATCCAAATACAGTCAGGTAAGGAATACTACAAGTCAGGTTGTATCAGAAATGGGCCACCTGCAGAGAGACCAGACATTTCATTTGTATAGAGAACTCTAGCAAATTTTTGTCTTAGTGTCTAAAGTCAGAATTCACGATAGAAACATATAAAACTTGGCCTTAGAAATTAATTCTCAATTTAAAATTTTTATTTAAATTTTATCAAAGACTTAAGCTTTTCCCATGACTACTGTACTTCTCAATATACCTACGACAATAGTTTGCAAGTAAATAACATGTTCTTTATACTTATATCTGCAGGGTCTAATGATTTTTCATTTTTATTTCAAAAGTTTGTAATATAATTGTAATTTATAATACATTTTTAATGAACTCTGACTTATGTATCATTTTTTTTTTAGATTCAACGTTGTCTATAGTCTCTACATTTTTAATTTTTTTGGTGACTAATTATGACCTTTGTTTAGTTGAAAGACCAAAATAAAAGCCTTGCTACAAAATTTGAGACATTTGATGTGGAGTACTACAAACTAAATTTGAATCAGTATTCTCATTAAAATAATATTTTATTCTATCCTAGGTCTAGTAAATTTTAACATTGTGTTAAGACTTGGTCTTAAATAAAGGAACTAACTAACCCAGTCAACTAGTTACTTGAACATGAACAATAAAGTTCAATCATAATAATAGTCCTACAGCCCAGCTTTTTGGATGCCATGTCCTTCTGTAAGTAAAGTGACCTCACATCAGTCTGGCACTACAACAAGAAAACAGCCCACAGCCTCTCTTCCTACGCCACCGACAACCCAGTAGTCCCAGTACAATAGCACTTCTGATCCGACAACCCAGTAGTCACAGTACAATAGCAATTCTGATCCGACAACCCAGTAGTCGCAGTACAATAGCACTTCTGATCTGACACCCAGGAGTCCCAGTACAATAGCACTTCTGATCCGACAACCCAGTAGTCTCAGTCCAGTAGCATTTCTGATCTGACAACCCAGTAGTTCCAGTACAATAGAACTTCTGATCTGACAACCCTGTAGTCCCAGTCCAATAGCACTTCTGATCCGAAATACATGATTTTTGAATAGCCAACGCTTAAGTTATAGATTACTTACTTGCTTACGTACTTATGCCTTTTACCCCCACCTGGGGCTTATGCCTTTTGCAAGAATTTTCATTCATCTCAGTCCTGTGCTTTCCTTTCCAGTTTCTTCCAGGTGTATCCAGTTTTCATGTGTCTGACTCTAGCTCATGTCTCCATGTTTTCTTTGGCCTTATTCTCTTCTTTTTTCCCTGTAGACTCCATGTCAGAGATTGACTGGTGATAACATCTACGGTTTTATGAAGAGTGTGTCTAATCCACCTCCATCTTTTCCTTATGATGTCTTCAGCTATAGTATAGGCTCTTGGGATGTCCTTTCCAGTAAATCTTTGTTGGTGATGATGTTCTTTCTAAGCCAAATTTTGGTGAAGGTCTGTACTTTCTACATGATGCTCACTTTTGTTCTCCGATTTTGGCTCCATAGAGTAGAATTGTGCAAGTGTTTTGACATAATTTGAATTTGTGTTGAAAATTCTGACTTCGAATCAGTTTCCAATCCACCATTTACGTCAGTGGTGCTGCCCAAGCATGTGAAGGCCTCCACTTCTTCCAGTGCATTTCCTGCCAAAGAGATGTTCTCTAGGTTACCTCTTTTTACAAAAACAGTGTTAGGACTATCGAAAAAATGTTGTTTTAGCCAATTAATTGTTACATTAGTAACATAAAAGTAAACGAATATATCCTATATCAAGCGCCATCAAGGCGAAAGCAGTTAGTTCCTAGATTTGTAAATGCACAAACAAAAAGAAAAGCCATGATAAGTACGATCCTTGGCCAAGGTGACAGGAGTTATCTTTCATGATTTTAAAAACAAAAACTATATTCAATGGGAAATAACTTCTGTCACCTTTAGTAAATCCGTTTTAATTCCGGGGTTATATCCCTTAGACCGTAAAGTGACAAGAAGTGACTGGGTGGTGCGAGTTAAGGCCTATGAATAGTTACGGGTCGCCAGGGCTCAGAATAGGCAGCAAAAGCCCAAATAGAATAATGTCAAATTATCTATATATATAATTCGCCAGCAAAGGTCAAACACCACCACCACGCAGGCTATATATAGATAATGAGTTCAGTAGCGCGCAAAATGTAATTCCCGATAACTACGCTAAATTATTTATATTCATTTAATAACGCAACTTCGTTTGGTGCGCAATATTGTTCGATAAATGAAATGGTCTCAAGTATGGTGTACACAAAAATATTCAGTTTAAAAGTGTTTGAGACATCAGAATATTTAATATTTTCATAAAAGTGTGCAGTGACGTATCGAGGAGGGAAAGGGGGGGGGGGGGGCAAAAATTGGAATTCATAAATGCGCGATACTTGAGTTCATATTTTGTCAAGCAACTTTAGTAGCTGGGAAGTTCACGCATTGCCGTCGCCAATGTTTGGCGGGCTATAACTAGTTTTTTTAAAATGATAGGTTTTAATGTGTTCTCAATGTATATAAATGGTTTACTGTTATATCTATTTAGGCATATACTCTTAGAATTTTTATTTCATTGCTGGTAGTGGTAGCCTAACTTTAATGGTGGTCTTAACTTTTTTATTTTTACGTAAATCACTTTTTTCTCCACAGGTCTTTTTTGTAGTAATTGTAATGATGGCATTGTGATGAAGTTACATGTTACCCATTCTTAATGATGGCATTGTGATGAAGTTACATGTTACCCATTCTTAATGATGGCATTGTGATGAAGTTACATGTTACCCATTCTTAATGATGGCATTGTGATGAAGTTACATGTTACCCATTCTTAATGATGGCATTGTGATGAAGTTACATGTTACCCATTCTTAATGATGGCATTGTGATGAAGTTACATGTTACCCATTCTTAATGATGGCATTGTGATGAAGTTACATGTTACCCATTCTTAATGATGGCATTGTGATGAAGTTACATGTTACCCATTCTTAATAAGTATCTTATGTGGAAACTAAAGTCCTGGGCCAGTTCTACTTTATATATGGTTATAACTAGCATACTAATTCTAGTTTTCAGATATTTTTGTCCAGTGGTGTGCATAAGGCTATTTAAGGCAATTTTAGTTGGTCAGCCTGGTTGGTTTATCATAGCAAAGATATTTTGGTGTATCTGGGGAGTAGATAAATTAGATTAGGGGGGAATGCACAGTATTGGGAATATCAAGAATTTATTGAATCATCAATTTTAGCTAGTGTAATCTCACGGTTTGAGGATTGACTATAAAGACAAATATGATTCTGGTTTTAAAATAATAATTTCAGTAGTAGAAATATTATCAATAGGTCATTTTAATTGTGCACAGTGATATTTGATTCAAGAGTTATCTGGAATATCAAAACATGTAATGTCCTGTTTTACAAATTATTTACAATCCACAATTTCTCTTTTACAAATGTTCCCTGAATTTTTAGGAACCATATATGTCCCTAATAATTTTTCTTCTTCTTTTTTCATGTTCAACTATGGTTTGTGTCGGATAATGAAGTATTTTATTTTGATAAATTTTGAAACTTTTACAGCAGTTAGTTTCTTTCCCTTCTTCTTATTGTATGAAATTTGTGCCAAAATTAATATCTAATGGGAAAAATATACCAGTACTCAAATATACCAGTACTTTCATATTTAACAAAAAACATTTAAAAAAATCAAAGCTCATAAAATATACACACAAAAAAAATGTTGAAAAAATTAATTGATATAACTAATAAGATCAGAGCTACTTCATGAGAGATATTCAATGCTTTTTTAACCAGTTAATTAGTTTTTGGTTAGTTTGCAACTGATTATTAAGAAGATAACTCCCTTTATATCACCAGTAAACAAATTAGACCTCAACCTTGCCAGCTCTCAGAGCAACCATTCAATTTTTTTAATCCAGACCCCATAGAAACTTAAAATTTTGCTTTATAACACTTAGAAACATTGATAATTCTAGAGTTCAACACATGTGAGCCTCCTCTAGATATTGGCCTCGTAAAAGTGATAACTCTAGAGTTGAACTTATGTCAGCATCTTCTAATGCTAAGCTTTTTGTCTTCCTAAATTGACAAAATCTGATCCATTTAGTTCAGTTTTCATATCAAGAATAGTAGAAATCTTGGTGAATAAAAAGCAAATTGTGAACACAAAAATTTCAATTGGTTAAAATGAATTTCCTGAGGTAAAGCCAATTTATTTAACTATTTACATATGTACCTTTGGAATAAAGAATATTGTTACAATTATTTAGAAACACCCCCCCCCTCCACTATTGTTAGAGGTTTAAAACCAGTAAGGTAAAAGTTTGAATAATGTAAACAGTGAACAGGTTGATGAACAAGGCTAAAAATTTGAGTTGTGTGTTAGTAAAAAATTTATTTATTTAATTTAGTAAAACTTCTGTTTACTTGGGTTGAGAAAATTCAGTTGTCAGCCAAGATGCTATGTTGTACAATTCAGGTGTCAGCCAATCTGTTGATTTGTACAATTCAGGTGTCAGCCAATATTGTGTATTGTACAATTCAGGTGTCAGCCAACATGGTGTATTGTACAATTCAGGTTTCAGCCAATATGGTGTATTGTACCATTCAGGTGTCAGCCAATATGGTGTATTGTACAATTCAGATGTACCCCAAGATGAAGTGGTGTACATTCAGTTGTCAGCCAAGAATTATGATACACTTTTACTGAGAAATCTTGGATTCAATAATCGTCACTTGCCCCATGTGCAGACTTTATTAACCTGGAAGGGAAATAACAACATGTTACAATCAAATTATCTCCTCTTCTTCACATGTTTATTTGTATCCATGAACTTCCCCCCTTTGCTGCAAGACTCATTGAAAGATGAAAACAGGTGTAGAGATTATTATTACAAGCAAAGCAAAGATGACCAAAGTCTTTATCAAAGTTATATAACAGTAGCTTCAATTAAACCTTACAGAAAACTGTTCTTAGAAGAACTGAATCAATAAAGAAAACATCATTGTTTTGGCCACTGGTGCAACCTTATTTATTTTATTAAAAAAGTTATATGTAATTCTGGATCTCTTGGGAACATCATTATAATCTATTCTAAGTTAACAAATGGGCGTAATGCAAAACCTATTGTAACATTCCAAGTCAAAGTCAACTTACTGACATGACAATCCTAACATTCCAAGTCAAAGTCAACTCACTGATGTGACAATCCTAACGTTCCAAGTCAAAGTCAACTCACTGATGTGACAATCCTAACATTCCAAGTCAAAGTCAACTCACTGATGTGACAATCCTAACATTCCAAGTCAAAGTCAACTCACTGATGTGACAAAAGCCGACCTGCTGCTTATATTCGCCACACCCTGGAGAGACAGAGGCACAGCTAGAGACAGAGGCACATCTAGAGACAGAGGCACAGCTAGAGACAGAAGTACTGCTAGAGACACAGGCACAGCTAGCTTTAAATTGACAGGCTTCCTATTTCCATGAACTCAACCCTGTCCAAATGCAATTTCGCTCCATTATGTTCAAAAGTTATAAGGACCCATTAAAGCGTGAAACACCAGTTCAAAAAACCAGAAATTCTACGGTTGACCTTCAAAAATGGCATATCCAAAAGCATAGATCGAAATATCCCATCAGCCACAGCAAAGAATCCATGTCATCTACCATGACTGAACACTCGGCTCAAGAAGCTGCTGAAGAGAAAGAAAAGACTGTTGAAGAAAGCCCAAACTACCAACAACTGGACCCTGTACCGCCAGGTCCCGAAACGTTCTCGTAGGGAACTAAGAAGAGGAGAGTGGCAGCGCATAAATGGAGTCATCCAAGAAGGCCTCGAAAACAAAAACACAAAACCCTTCTGGTGCTACTTAAACTCTAGGAAGCAAGACAACATTGGCGTAGCCCCCTTCACTAGAAAACGGACAACTTATAAGAGATAGCAAATGCAAAGCAGAATTTCTCCTAATGCCGTTTCAATCTGTCTTCACCAAAATCTCCACCACAGCCATACCATCCCTAAAACCTTCAACTGGTACAATAGGCCCCCTCAACACAACTGAAACAGGAGTAGCCAAACTTCTCAAAAACCTGAAACCAATAAAGCGCCCGGACCTGACTATATCCCGAACATTGTCCTGAAGACCCTGGCTGACGACATCGCCCAAGCCATCACCCGCATTTTCCAAAAGTCCCTTGACTCGTCAAACTCCTGCTAGACTGGCTTGAAGAAAATATCAGTAGTGCCTACAAGAAAGGTGACCGCGATAACCCAGAAAACTACTGCCCAATATCCTTGACCTCCGTACCATTCATAATTCTAGAGCACATCATCTGTCGCCACATCATGAACCACCTTGAACATTACAACATCTTGACCAACCTAAACCACGGTTTCAGCTCTGGATTCTCAACAGAAACTCAATTAATCATCACCATCAATGACCTCCTTTCCTCCTATGACAAAGGTAAACAGGTCGACATGGCAATTCACGACTTCTCCAAGGCCTTCGACACTGTTCCAAACAGCCTTCTTCTACATAAGCTACACCACTACGGCATTACTGGCAACCTTCACTCCTGGCTCTCAACATTCCTAACACAAAGAACATGCAAGTAGTGGTGGATGGCATCCAATCAGGCAAAGCCTCCGTAGACTCAGGAGTTCCTTAAGTGTTACAAACCTGGTTCTACCCTAAGGATCGATGGCTTCCTTGTCTAGGGGTTTAATTATATACACTTCACAAACCATTATTCTCATTTTAAATATCTTTATTAACGAACTAATTCTTCAACTGCCATTACTGTACTCAAAGACCACACTATTCAACAACAATACATAATAGGTCATATTCCCTTTCAGGCAATACTCACAAGATACTAAGAATAATAGTTAAAACAACACACATAATCTCTAAACAACACGCACTAACAGGATACATTCAAGACCTTAACACAAGGCACAGTGCTGCGCCCCCCCACCCCTTTCTCTCTCTCTGTCACATAAACGACCTCCCTGATACAGTAAAATCTCAAGTGAAGCTGTTTGCAGATGACTGTCTGGTCTACAGAGAGCTAAAGGCTGCAATGACCACAACCACCTCCAAGCAGATTTGAAGTGCCTTATGAAATGGGCGGGCCCAAATGGGGAATGAAATTTAAGGAAACCAAATGCTACACAATGAGCATCTCAAGAAAAAAAAATCAACCTTTATGTACTCTCTAAACAAGACCATTCTCCAACAAGTTACTGAATCAGCTGAGTCAGATAAGAAAATTGGGTCAATGAATAAATTGTATAAAAAAATATTAGGCTGCTTACCTGAGAATAGTGCTCATTGGATTCTTCGTGCAGACTTTCCTTGCAAATCGTTGGCATGAACACCTTTTCTTTTCCTATTTTGGCATTGAAGTCTCCAATCACTATTTTAATATCATGTCGTGGTGCCTCTTCATAGATCTTTTCCAGTGTCTCATAAAAGGATTCTTTATCCTGATCTTCCGTGTCTTCCGTTGGAGCAAGTACATTTATGAATGTTATATTGAACATTTTTTCCTCGCGCACGCAAAGAACACAATCTTTCGTTTTCTGGTTTGAAGCCTATTACTGCACTGACCGCATCTTTTTTCACGGCAAATCCTGTTCCTAGTGTGTTGGTGTTGTTACCACTATAAAATATGGTGTATTCTTTTGTCTGGAGGATGTCTGAATTTTTCCATTGAATTTCTTGCAATGCAGCAATAGATATTTTATATTTGACCAGCTGATTTACAAGGTTGGCTAAGGCTCCTGCTCTAAACAGGCTTAGTATATTCCAAGTCGCAATCAAAAAACATGTCCATATCCATGCATAGGTCGATTTCCATTGTATCAGTCCGGGTTTTGTTCAGTTGCATGGCTTTCGTAACGTTGATTTTTTACATGGCCGGGTTGTTAACCTTACGCACAACCATCTGGGGGGTTGCCCCTTACAGCTCTCTGGATAGCTGCCTTAGTTTTTGGGTAAGGTTCCCTAGCCTTTGTGGATTCCTCCACTTCCTACAAGGCAGTAGGTTCTGATTTTGGCCCAGGTATTTTATTTCCCTGGTACCCTCCATATCTGGTGGGCTTTCCCCTATCTGCCACCTGGGGAGGCGCTCGATGGAAGATCAGTATCTCCGCACGAGTACTGCTGGGAATACTGTGACAATAAAAAAAAAAGAATATTTAATAAAAAAGTTTGTATTGAAAATAACACCTATATTTTAGAATCTGTTACAATGTTTGGTTGAGTTAAGAAGCACTTAGGGTATGTGCTTCCTACCAAATAATCAGAAATGATGTCTTAAATTTGTCCCAATATCGTGAGTGATCTAAATATAGAACCAAACAAATTTTCCCATAAACCAGTGTTAATGATTAGGCCAAGCATATCATTCATGTTTATTTTATTTTAATTAAAAGCAATATGACTTAAAATAATTCAAATGCAATTAAAGAATTTTTTTTTTTGACACAGTCCTT
The DNA here is from genome assembly GCA_964033795.1 of Lymnaea stagnalis. Lineage (NCBI taxonomy): Eukaryota > Metazoa > Mollusca > Gastropoda > Lymnaeidae > Lymnaea > Lymnaea stagnalis. Next base: position 785,531 of record CAXITT010000224.1, read on the forward strand.
ATTTTAATTGGAATTGAATTATTACTAACATTAAAACCAGGGTTGATAATCAAGGATTTTGAAAATGTTAATTGATTGTCTGGGTCTATTTTAGGATTTCTTTAGATTTTGAAGTAGATTCGTTACTATAAAAATTAAACATAATGTACCGAGTAGTAAATATTTAAATCTATTTTTAAAAATTAAATTGAATTTTTAATATATTTGAATTCAAGAAAAATAATAATATTTCAAGAAATGTATTCAAATCTTAATCAAATCCATTCAAAAGGATTGTCGTTCTGTTCTCCAAAATTTACATTCCTGTTTATTATTTAATAACAATGAAATCTCAAATAATTAACTTTAAAAAAATTTATAATCAACAAAAGTCAAAATGTTGATATTGTAGTCCCTATTTAATATAAACGAAACAGCATGTCCATTTCAGATTCAAAATTCCAAATTATCAATGTCACAACACTGACATTTGTCAATTACAATGTCACAACACTCACATTTGTCAATTACACTATCACAACACTGACTTTTGTCATTACAAAAAATTACATTAAATTTCACCCCAATCTTATGATTAAATAATTTGAGTAAAAAAATGAATTTGCCAGATTAATTACCTCATGTTGATTCCATTTCAAAAAACTGAATTGGCTTAATTAATTAATTGAATATCAAAAGTATACAATTTTCCAATCCTATATATTATTTATTAACAAATAATGCATTATATGACCAATAATACTCCTGTTTCTTTTTAGCAAAGGCCTTTATATATAAATAGATTAAATAAATAAATATAAATCATGATTGTATTGGTCCCAGTTAAATCATGATTCAATATAATTGAAATGTTTGCCTTAAATTAAGTCACTTAAACAAACTGTCACAAGAATTACCAGCTATTAGAAGAAATATTTTAACAAAAGGGAAAGTCTGAATGAGTAGTTCCTGGACTTTTTTGGCCACTGCCCTCTCAGAGCCATAAACTCCCTTTCGCCCCCCCCCCCCTTTCCACTTAGCCTATTGTAAGCATTATTGAGACCAGCAGTCCCATCTTCTATTTAGGATTTTAACAAAAGGGAAAGTCTGAATGAGTATTTCTTGGCCTTTTTTGGCCCCTCCCCCCTCAGAGCCATAAACTCCCCTTCCCCCCCCCCCCCCCCTTTCCACTTAGCCTATTGTAAGCATTATTGAGACCAGCAGTCCCATCTTCTATTTAGGAACATAAAAATAAAATAATTTTAAAAAAAAAACAAAAAAACATAGCATATTTTAAAATATAAATCAACTTTTAATTAACCCTACAACTGTGATAGTGGCCAATCGTCTGCTGTTATACCATCTTCCATGGTGTCACAGCCAATAAAATCAGCAGCCATGGATTAACATGCCTTTACTTGGGCTTGTTTTGTAATTAATCGGTTGTGAAATTTTCTAAAAAAAATTACTGCCATTACATCTGATGCTGGAGAGGCCCGTTCCCTAGATTGCAAAAACAATACAGCCACGCTTTATTGGAATGATTACAAATGGATAAAATGGAAGCAATGATTTCAGAGATATTCCACTGTTACCATTGTCAAGATAAGTACCAATAACTTGACAATTTATGAAGGGATAATGCATCTAGTATCTAAAAAACTGGATTCTACGACTGTTTGAAGAATGTATGGAGCTTTAGGTTGGGCTGAATGCAGATGTTGAGTAGTAAAATTTTACTCAAAGAAAAAAACATACATAATACAAGAACACACATTCTTTTCATACCATAAGATACCTTTACCTTTGCCAATGTACCTTCAGAAAATGTATAATTGTAAGGGTCTCTGGTTTCTTTTAGTATGGGATTTTGTCATTTTTGATAGGCATATGAGATTGCTAAAAATGTCTTGACTTTACAGAAAAATGCACTTTACAGTTATAGGGTTAGAGTACAAATGAAGCTTTTGGTTTGTCCACAAAAAACGTCAGCAAAGACAGGGGTGGGGGTGTTTGTTCAAAAGCGGAAAAAAAAAAAAATATGGATCGTGGATGGTTTGGGGGGGGGGGGG
>CAXITT010000224.1:788320-804024 GCA_964033795.1 Lymnaea stagnalis
GGGGGGGGGGGGCGCAGCTTGGTCAACATTTTCTTGATAGTGAGCAGCTAAGATGTGCACTGCTGGGGGTCACTAGCTCTTGCTATGCTAAAGCTCTGGGATATAAGAAAAGCAATTGTTTTAATAAGATGTGTGGGTGTGAGTGAGTGGGGGGGGGGGGAATGTTAAAAAACATTTTTAAAAGTTAACCACCTTGATGATTATGTATTTTCCTATTGCTATACAAATATATTTTACTTATTTTTGTTGGTTTTATCCCACAGATATGTCTTAAGTCTGAAGGCCTAATTTAAATAGCAGTAAAACTGAAATTCAATGTTATTTAAGGTAGCATTAAGTATGATTAAGACCTGCTGGTTTTGTTCCTTCCCACTAATACTAACAGCATATGTAGGAGCACAGGGATATGTGATGACAATCGAGATTTGTCTGAGCAAAAAATTAGTACCATGCCTTTTTGACTGAACTTTAGAACAGGTATGTTATAAATTTGTGATATGGTCTAGATTTAACACCATAACTGTCATCAGGGCTGTTGTCACAGCCGCTTGCAAAATCACCATTTAAAATGCAAATGAATTAATGTGTAATTGATAAATCACTCTATAGAAATAAATTTGCTTACTAATTCAGTTTCTATCTGTGTGTAGTTTCTATCTGTGTGTAAAGGTGCTTTAATCAGGGCTTTTCGGGGGATTAATCGGGTGTAAAATTTGCGCAATTTTTTCAACTCCAATTATGTATGATGCCGGAGAATGTCCCTCTAGGCACTAGATAGTAAAGTCAACACAGAATTTCTTCAATGCAATTATTTCAAATGGATTACAATTAAAATCAAAACAATGACTTCAGAGATAATCTAGGTGATAGTAATGAATAAAATGACAGGGGCAGTATTAGTATATTTGGTTCTAGCCGTAATGGCAACATAGGAAGTCAGATATTGACCTTTTTTTTCTCCTATTGTGTTTTCTCCCTTGTTTTTTGTATGACAGAAATTTGAAGGCAGTGAATGAAAAAATAATCACAATAATTATATTCTTCTAAAGAAGTACTCAAAACTTTACATTCTCTGAAAGGATATTTCTTTTAGTATCTAAGATAGAATGATGTAATACTAGATAGAACAAAATAGTCAGAGTGGGGTGGGTAGAATGCAGAGGTTGAGTGGTAGAGTTTTACTCACAGCTTCAAGATCAAGGTCATTATCAACATACTAAATATAAAAACTAAATGGAAAAAGTTACTCTGAGGTGAAAGTTGAGGTGCATGAGGGCATGGAAAAGTTACTCTAAGGTGGGGGGTTTAGGTGGATGAGAGCATGAAAAAGTTACTCTGACGTGGGGGGCTGAGGTTGATGAGGGCATGGGAAAAAGTTACTCTGAGGTGGGGGGTTGAGGTGGCTGAGGGGAGGGTTGAGCTGGATGAGGGCATGAAAAAGTTACTCTGAGAGGGGGAGGGTTGAGGTGGCTGAGGGGAGGGTTGAGCTGGATGAGGGCATGAAAAAGTTACTCTGAGGTGGGGGGTTGAGGTGGATGAGGGCATGAAAAAAGTTACTCTGAGGTGGGGGGGGGGTCGAGGGGGATGAGGGCATGAAAAAGTTACTCTGGCATGGGGGGCTGAGGTGGATGAGGGCATGGGAAAAAGTTACTCTGAGGTGGGGGGTTGAGATGGATGAGGGCATGGGAAAAAGTTACTCTGAGGTGGGGGGTTGAGGTGGATGAGGGCATGAAAAAGTTACTCTGAGGTGGGGGGATGAGGTGGATGAGGGCATGGGAAAAGGTTACTCTGAGGTGGGGGGTTGAGGTGGAAAAAGTTTTGCAGATTTTGTTGAAAACATTAAATTTTCTACAGTAGACCTGTTTACCCTCAAACTCTTAAAATCCTACAATATCATCACAGAATCGTTCAATACATTATCTTAATAGTAACAAAAATAAACATACAATATATATATTGTATACAACTCAAAATTGTACATTGTACACCAAAATCATAAGAGTAAACAGGTCTGATACAGCTGTCTCAATTGACTTCGAACATATTGAGAGCATTTTTTGTTTTAGACTGATTAGTTGATCTGTAGATTAATTGGTGGCTAGAGCGGAGCCAGAAATAACCAAAATTTTACTCAGAGCTGAGTTCACAAAGACTGGCTCTACTTAACACACTGCAAAAAATAAAAGAGAGAAAATAAATGAAAAGTTTAGCTACAGCAGCCGTACCAGGGCGGAGAAAACAAAAGCGCAATAGAAATATAAAGAGGCAAAACAGCATTAAAAAGATAAAAATGCCTAGATAGATGGTCTAGCAATAACAGCAGAAGAAGTAGCCAGGAAGGGCAACTTGAGAGAGCTCTACGACATAATAAGAAAGTTGTCAGGAAGATTCAAAAGGCCGGAGAGACCTGTTAAAGATAAAGAAGGCAGATCAATAACAGAAAGGAAAGAAACAACAAAAAAAAAATGGGTGGAATACTTTAAGGAACTATTAAACAGACCCCCACCCATAGACACACCAGACATACAACCAGCATATGAAGACTTACAAATAGAAGAAAGCACACCAAATAAGGAAGAAATATCCCTGGCCATCAAGCAGCTCAAATTAGGGAAAGAAACGGGACCGGATAACATCACAACAGAGACGATGAGAGCTGATATAGATACAATAGTCAACATGCTGCATCCTCTGTTTGAAAAGATATGGGAAAAAGAGAGAGTTCCAAAAGATTGGAAAGAAGGATACCTCATCAATACCAAAGAAAGGAGACCTCAGCAATTGTGCAAATTACAGAGGAATTACACTGCTGTCTGTACTAGGAAAGGTCTTTAATAGAATTATTTTGATAGAATGAGATACCAGGTCGACATGCAGCTACGACATCAACAGGCTGGTTTCCGCCGAAACAGATCATGCACAGATCAAATTGCAACATTAAGAGTCATTTTAGTAAAGTCTATCGAATGGAACTCTCTGCTATGTATACATTTTATAGACTACAAAAATGCCTTTGATAGTCTGAACCGACAAACCTTGAGGAAACTTCTTCGGCACTATGGAGTACCAGGAAAACTACTCAGGATCATTCAGAGTTCTTATGAAGAAATGACTTGCAGGGTGGTCGATGAAGGCAGACTCAAAGATGCCTTAAAGTGGAAACTGGAGTCAGACAAGGATTCTCTTGTCCCCCTTCCTATTCCTCCTCGCCATTGACTGGATAATGAAAAAATCCACACACAAAAAGAGGAATGGGATACAGTGGACACTCTGGGAACAACTGAATGACCTAGACTTTGCAGATGACATTGCACTTTCGTCCCACAACCAGCAACAAATGCAGGAAAAGACGAAAGACAAAGCCATCAGTTCAGCATAGCTCAGACTCAATATAAATAAAAGCAAGATGAAGATCATGAAGGTAAACTCAGCATACCAAGAGCATACATCTCCCTGGCAGGAAAGGCCCTGGAAGAAGCGGAGTTCTTCACATACTTTGGCAGCACCCTAGACATAAATGGCGGATCCGAGGCAGATGTAAGGGCCAGAATTGGGAAAGCTATGTCACCATTTGTGCTACTAAAGAAAATATGGGAGTTAAAGGAGCTAAAGCGGCAATCCAGAGTCAGAATCTTTAACACTAATGTCAACACTGTCCTACTATATGGAGCTGAAACTTGGAAAACAACAGCGAGCATTACCCAGAAAGTACAGACCTTCATAAACACATGCCTTAGAAAGATCCTGAACATCAAATGGCCAAATAATATCACTAACAATGAATAAAGAATTACTAGAAAGGACTTACCAGGTGCCCATTGATGAAGTCATCAAAAAGAGAAGATGTAGGTGGATAGGACATACTCTCCGAAAAACCCCAGATAGCATCACCAGACAGTCTCTAATATGGAATCCACAGGGAAAAAGAAAGAGAGGAAGGCCAAAGAATACATCGAGACGTGAGCTATAGGCAGACACACAAATATGGGATACATCTGGAAGCAACTGGAAAGTAAAGCACAGGACCGTGATGAATGGAAAATTCTTGTTCATGGCCTATGCCCGAGGCGGGGTAAAAAGGCAAAAGAAGAAGAACTAACCAAAATTTTACTCAGTGCTGAGTTCAGTCATAAAACCCCTGTCCATGTCATAATATTTTTTTTAAAATCATAGTTTAAGTAATAATTAAAAGATATATCTTGCAGATTAAAATTAAACTACTATTGATCTGTGTGACAAAAATCTTAATAAAATATTTGTATAGATCCTCTTCTCAAATGTATTTGTAGTTAAAATCTAGGCAATGTCTACACGTCAGGTACGCCAGACATATATCTCCCACACTATTTGTCCGGCGACCAAGTCACATGACCGCCTGAAGAATACTTTATTGAGATATTCGTCCGGCGACAAAGTCACATGACCGCCGTAACAAAGTGGCGCGAGATATTTGTCCATCAGCCTTGTCACGTGACCGCGAATGATTCAAAACTATTTTTAATTTTAAAATATATTTCTCTACAAAGTGATTTACTGAGTATCTTGCAAACAAATAATAGAAAAAAATACTTGGGTATATTACCAAAACAAAGTGGGGGTTAAGCAATAATGCAATCTAGAAGGAAGAAATGCTGAGAGGGAGAGAGAATTACGGTAATAAAAAAATATGAATGCTAAAAAAATAATGGTGAGGGTGATAAATAATAAAGTTTAAGGCGGGGAGGCTGATAGTTCACAAAGAAATAGACCCTACATTTTAATATAGGACCGATATAGTGGTAGCCTAGCCTACTTCTCATGCAATACTAAATACTAATCCTGAAATACAACTTTATTGACATAGGTCTATTGAAGTCTACTGGTCTCATTTTATTTTGTTCATATTTTAAATTTAGGCTTCAAGGTAGAACTTTACAAGATGTATTAACCAAGCTAAGGGACTTTTTTTCTTTAAGGAGTCGGAATCAAATAGACTAGTAATAGTAGTAGTAATAGTACTACTAGTGAGTATACAGGCCGACCAGTTTAATATTCAAAGTCAAACACTTAATGTATCTCAGAGCATTTGAATATATTAACATGTTCAGCATTTTTTTTATTATCTAGGGATCGGAATATCAAATGCAATGCAACTATTTTGCAGGCGTCCACTTGTCACATGACCTGCCGGAATAATAACGCCCACTAGTCATCTGGGGGTCACGTGACATGCCCGCCAGACGTGTAGCCACTTCGTAAAATCTAGCCTTGAGCTTGGCCGTACTGTTGAAGGACTTTTTTTTTTCCTTTTACACCAGATCCCTAAATTCTAGAGAGCTTTAATTTTACTCACTAATTCCAATAGTGGGTGGATTTAATATTTAATAAGTTAAACAGATAAAGCTTTTATTCAACTTTCCCTTTGACTTTGAGAACATAAAATTATAAACTATAAACTCTTGCTTAACAAACCATACCAACAAATTTTTTTTTACATGGCTGGTGTGAGATCAATGATTATATGAGAGACATGATTTATACATTTTCACTTAAAAGAATGGTAACTTTCATTCAGTTTCAGGCTATTTAAAATTAAAGCTCATACATACTACATTTCATAGATAGTCATAGTTCAGTCATAGGATCTTGTCTTCATAAATGCCCTTATTTAGTTTTTTTCCCCTACTTTTACTATTGAATTGGGTATACCATTGAATTGTTAGTTCATGGGTTAAATTTATTAAATATTAATGTTATTTTACATCAATGATGACGTTGATGTTGTCACAGAGATCGCTTGAAGGTCCCCATCGCTGATCTTAGGATGAATGTGATGTCAATCAATGGAGTGAATGAATGTCATGAATAATCACCCGTTGCTCCGCACACATTCTAAACATACATACTACATACTCATAGGATCAATCTGTTGCCGTTGCTAAATTATGATCACTAGTACACTTACCTTGAATTGAGACGTTTTCTTAGTGTCGTTGCATGAATTCCTCTAGATTATTTATTTCTGGCTTTTCAAATCGGTAATAATGTGTGACACGGATATGACATCCGAAACGTGTTGTAAACAAATCGATTGCGCATGTCATCAGTATCATCGGTAAAACCAAGATATACCGTACATACATTATGATTGTGGATCCGATTATTTGTGGCAAATCTAATTACTGACTTAATATTTTGATTCTAATTCATAAAAAACTGCTTGAATTTACCTTTTCGCTGATATATAATAATAGCATATTATCTTATTTAAAAATATTTTTTTGAGGTCTCAAACATGGTATATTTAAGAATTTTATTTCTCAAATTATGTCAATTTTTATAAGGGTAGGGAGTTAATATCAATGGTTTCACAATATATTGTTGTTTTTTTTTGGGGGGGGGGGGGGGGGGGGTTAAAAAAAACACATTAAATGAAAACCACCAGAAGCTACCTGTATTACTATTCTTAAAGTTACAGTTTCTTTATAGTGCATACCATTGGTAGATTACTCGCTAGAGCTCCGTGTATCTGANCCCCCCGAGCACGTCAACTGCCCCCACCCATCCAAGGAGAAAATGTGTACATAAATAAATAGAAAATATAATTTTTAAAAACTAACAACACGAAATTGTGATTTTTACAATATTATTAGAGTAGTCAATTAAAAGTTGTGAAATAGTGGAACCAATGAAATATCACTACGCAGTGGCGTAGCTAGGGTTAGTGTCACCTGGTGCGTAAACTCATGGTCCCCCCCCCTATGAATTTCATCTTGTTAAATAAGTCCTCAGTATAACAATAACAAGAATAAAATAAAATTAATTGAAGGTCAGGAGGTAAATGTATTTAAGAACTGTAAGTTATATATAGCTATTTATTTTTACATTAAATTGACCTTATTAAAAATGTTCTTTTCCTGGTCTTCAAAGTTGCAAACCTGTCAATCACTTGAACAAAATCACTATCCTTCATTGTTTCACCTTCAGTTGATCGTAGAGCCAGATCAGAAAGCTTGACTGCCTCAAGGTGGATCGTAAATAGGTCTTGATTAGCCTTAGTTTTGAACAGCTCTGCGCACATGAAGCCACAGCAGTGGCATAGCAAGACATTGTGCTACCTGGGGGCGGGCTTTGAATATAAATATTTATAGTGCTTTTTGGTACACAAAAACCTGGAAATAACGAACCTTGAAATAGCAATGTCCCTAGCATATGCACTAACTTGCCCCAGCATGGAGTCATTTTTTTCCTCGTCACATGTAGGCCAAAATACCACCATTGATCAGAGGTGGGTTGGTTGAGCCCCTCCGCCAAAATTTTTGAGAAATTCAATATACATCAAGGATTTATGTTTGCGTCATAAGTTTTATATCTCATGATCCAATGGCTAAAGGGAAAACACTCTTACTTTTCAAAAAAATTATTTTTAATTGAATTATTGGCTGCCATCTAAGGATTTTTCTTCCGTGTTTTTTGTTTTTGGTCTTTTTTTTCTTCTTATTGTCATTGTACTGAATATTGAATTCGTTTTTTCCCCAATCCGTTCGAATTTACCAGCGTGCTCCCCCAGAGGTCACAAAATCTAATGATCAATAATTAAGTCCCTACATTATTATGACAAAGGGGGTTAACTAATTAGCTGGGTTTTTTTTTTACACCAGAGAAACAATTTAATGTAGATGTCTTGTGTTTAAATTGTTTTTTTAGTTGGCAAAATGTGACTTTATCAAAATATTTATTTATTTATGTGTTGAAATTGTATATGTACAAATAGTACAACTTAGTCAAAAAACATTTACATTTGGGATAAAAAAAAAATATTTTATCTTAAGACCAGCATTCCCAACATGGTGGTCTACAAACTGGCACCGGTCCGCAACCCTTGCCCTTACGTTTGTTGGTCCACACAACATGAATATTTATGGCCAAATAAATAAAATTATAATAAATAAATCTGGCACCGGTCCCTGATTCAGTTTCGAAACGTGTCCACCAGTCCTCCAAACTTGCAAGTATTGTGCAGAATGATTATCCGGGCTCATCATTTGTTCTGTCATCCGGCCCACCGTGAAAAAAGTTTGGAGACACCTGGTCTAATGATAGAGATGACATTTGTTTGTTGTGTCTGAAAGAGCTTGGTTAAAACCATGAAACAGCCACAGTAGTTTAAGAGTTCATATCTATATGATTTAAGCATTTTAACATACCTACAGCAAATATTATTTATTTTATTTTGTTATTTTAAGTGGTTGTTCTGTAAGTTTGTTTGGGTGTGTTGCAATATGGCAACAACCAATGTAGTCCACTGTGTGCACCATGTGGCCACTATGGCAACACCCAATGGAAAATGTGGCTATGTGTGCACCATGTGGCCACTATGGCAACAACCAATGGAAAATGTGGCTATGTGTGCACCATGTGGCCACTATGGCAACAACAAATGGAAAATGTAGCTAATTGTGCACCATGTTGCCATATGACTATAAACAGTACATTTAGCTATATGGGCATCATGTTACTATATAGCTACCAATAGTAAATGTAGCTATAAGGGCATCATGTTACTATATAGCTACCAATAGTAAATGTAGCTATACGGGCATCATGTTACTATATAGCTACCAATAGTAAATGTAGCTATAAGGGCATCATGTTACTATATAGCTACCAATAGTAAATGTAGCTATATGGGCATCATGTTACTATATAGCTACCAATAGTAAATGTAGCTATAAGTGCATCATGTTACTATATAGCTACCAATAGTAAATGTAGCTATAAGTGCATCATGTTACTCTATAGCTGCCAATAGTAAATGGAGCTAAGTATGCACCATATTGCCATACACAAATGATCTAAATTGCATAAAAATATGAATAGTGACCAAAAGGCAGTTCTCTTCAGTCTATTTTAACCAAATAACAGAAAATAACGAAAATCAGGCTCAGAATTCATGCGACGTAGGGTTAGACTTAATGCTAAGTTCTGGATTGTAGGGTTTAAAAAATCAATTTATTTAAGCATTAAATATTTTTATGCATATTAATATCTAACTTGATCACGATTTGTCACTGATTTCTTAAGTGATGTCCATGTTCTATGATCAACAAAGACATTTTAAAAAATCTGCTCTGATCCACCTTCGATCATTTAAGAATCCTATTCAATTATTTATGGTCTTGCAATTCTGAAATGAACAATAAGGCAGGATTTCTAGATGGGCTTTTCTAAGACCTGAGACTCAGAGATATCTCAAATTTGCCCATTATTCAAGTCTGTTAGCCTGAAAGATTATTATAAAAATGTCTTTAAATCCTACAAGTAATAACAGCTAAAAGGGCATTTAGATTTTTAAAAACATTTTTTACCAGTAACTTGCCATGGCTTATTTGTTCAGCCTTCGATACTCCATTGAAATTAAAACAACAAGTTGAAAATGTGGGTGAATATACAATTTAATGCATATGTTCATGTTCGTATGTTAAATTATCATTTTATAGTTAATGTTACAATGTGGTAATCATAAGGAGGAGATTTTTTTTCAAAAGGCATCAGATTAGTTCTATAACAAAATTGTTAACATTCCTATTACCATAGCAACCACAGTGAGGTAATTCTATAAGTTTTAAGTCATAAATAAAAAACAACTTTAATTACCATACTGGATGTTGACTATACTGCTGTCAAATTACTATTTTTATCCATACCAGATAATTATGAATAATTAATATTATATCACAGCAAAGACATTGCGCACACTCATCAATTTTTATATACAGTAATAGGATACAATGAAATAGGTTTTACAGAAGAACAAAAAATAGATGACTCGACTGGCTCAACGGCAGAGACATTTCAAATACACATCTATTTTATATACAGTAATTGGACACAATGAAATAAGTTTACTGAAGAACTAGAAATAGATGACTCGACTGGCTCAACGGCAGAGAGATTTTTTACGTTATGTTTGAACGTTACCATATGTTCCGCTCGGCGCTTTGTATAACTTTGGGATGTAGAGCATCTGTAGGCTGATAAAGGCATACTTTTTTACACCTGTGTTTTTATAGGTGTTCTCTCTCCTACATCCAACACTGTGAAAAAAGTGATAATACAATTATGACATGAAGAAAAATTCTGTTGTAAAACTAAAAAAAAAAAAATTGGATGATACATCCCACCCACTTCATCACAGATACCAGGCATACTTTTTTACACCTGTGTTTTTATAGGTGTTCTCTCTCCTACATCCAACACTGTGAAAAAAGTGATAATACAATTATGACATGAAGAAAAATTCTGTTGTAAAACTAAAAAAAAAAAAAATTGGATGATACATCCCACCCACTTCATCACAGATACCTAAGATCACATCCCACCTACTCGATCACAGATACCTAAGATCTTATCCCACCCACTTCATCACAGATAACTAAGATCACATCCCACCTACTCGATCACAGATACCTAAGATCATATCCCACCCACTTCATCACAGATACCTAAGATCACACCCCAACCACTTCATCACAGATACCCGAGATCACATCCCACCCACTTCATCACAGATACCAAAGATCACATTCCACTCACTTCATCACAGATACCTGAGATCACATCCCACCCATATCATCACATATACCTAAGATCACATCCCACCCACTTCATCACAAATATCCAAGATCAGCTCAATCATGGCGAATTATTTCTCTTAAAGTTAGGACTGAAAGACATACAAAATTTTGAATTCCCAAGTCTGCATGAATTGACCAGCATGATCCCCCAGCCGATTCCAAACCTACATGATCACTAACTGAGCTATTCATGTCACTAAAAGAGTTCATTGATGGCTGACAGTATATGCTGGAGAAATGCTTGAGGTGCCTTGTGTTTCAATGGTTCTAATTGTCAAATGTTGTCTGGTTTTATCCATGTGCTGAACATGACCATGTACAATGCCATCCCAAAAACATTTCCATTTATCTGGATCAATAAAGAATCTTATCTTATCTTATCTTATTTAGTTTTTAAAAACAGGTCTTTTAATCTCTTGTGGTTAGTAATCTATGTGGTGTTTAAGTTCGGCCCTGTTGTTTAAGTTGGGCAATGGTGTTGAAGTTGGGCAATGGTGTTGAAGTTGGGCAATGGTGTTGAAGTTGGGCAATGGTGTTGAAGTTTGGCAATGGTGTTTAAGTTGGGCAATGGTGTTGAAGTTGGGCAATGGTGTATAAGTTTGGGCAATGGTGTTTAAGTTGGGCAATGGTGTTTAAGTTGGGCAATGGTGTTAAAGTTGGGAAATGGTGTTTAAGTTGGGCAATGGTGTTTAAGTTGGGCAATGGTGTTTAAGTTAGGCAATGGTGTTTAAGTTGGGCAATGGTGTTTAAGTTGGGCAATGGTGTATAAGTTCGGGCAATGGTGTTTAAGTTGGGCAATGGTGTTTAAGTTGGGCCAGTTTTAGTGGAATTACTATTTCTAGCACTTTGAAGAAAAATAATTTGCTGTGTCAATGACTATACAAAATTTTATGGCTGCATTACATCAGCCTTTGCTCTACAGTGGGGTTGTATGCTAAAATATATATATTGTGGATTTTTATTAACATTTACAGGTAGCTGAATAGCTCTGAAGTTTGTTTTATTACTCGCTTATTTAAGGACAAGTTCATTTCTAATCTATTCTTTTACAATGAAAAGATGTGTATTTCAGTGTTAAGGGGCTATCTTTTCATGGCCCATGTGACATCTGTGGCCAATGTTCTCATGTCCCATGTGACATCAGGGCCAGTGTTGTCATGTCCAATATGACATCAGTGGCCAATGTTGTCATATTTAATGCAACATCTGTGGCCAATATTGTCACATCCAATGCGACATCTGTGGCCAATATTGTCATATCCAATGCGACATCTGTGGCCAATGTTGTCCTATCAAATATGAAATCTGTGGCCCATGATTTTTTAGCAAATGTGACATCTGTGGCCAATTTATCATATTGTCACTGTCAAAGCCCACCTATACTGTCACTGTCAAATCCCACCTATACTGTCACTGTCAAATCCCACCTATACTGTCACAGCCCACCTACACTGTCACAGCCCACCTACACTGTCACAGCCCAACTATACTGCTCCTGTCTAAGCCCAACTATACTGTTAATGTCAAAACCCACCTATACTGTTACTGTCTAAGCCCAACTATACTGTCAATGTCTAAGCCCACATTTACTGTCTAAGCCCACCTATACTGTTATTATCTAAGCCCACTTATACTGTTATTGTCAAAGCCCACCTATAGTGTTACTTTCTAAGTCCAACTATACTATCAGTGTCAAAGCCCACCTATACAGTCAGTGTCAAAGCCCACCTATACTGTCAGTGTCAAAGCCCACCTTTACTGTCAAAGCCCACCTATACTGTCAGTGTCAAAGCCCACCTATACTGTCAGTGTCAAAGCCCACCTTTACTGTAGGTGTCAAAGCCCACCTATACTGTCGGTGTCAAAGCCCACCTAAACTGTTAGTGTCAAAGCCCACCTAAACTGTCAGGGTCAAAGCCCACCTATACTGTCAGTGTCAAAGCCCACTTATACTTACAGTGTCAAAGCCCACCTATATTGGGAATGTTGACTCACACAAATAGTTTGTGTATTTCCTCTAGTTAAGTTTTATCATAATACAAACCTCTTAGAATTATATGTCAACAAAAGCCAATGGTTTCCTCTACCTACTGTTCAAACTAAAGAGTTCTTCTCCATTAAGTCATCAAGAAATGTCAAATAAAATATTGAGATTTAATTAAGCATTCATTTCTTTTCAATGTTTGTGTTTTCTGGTTTTCAAAGTGGCTGGGTAGCAGGATAAATGGTGCTACCCGGATAAATGGTGCTACCTGGATAAATGGTGCTACCTCGATAAATGGTGCTACCCGGATAAATGGTGCTACCCGGATAAATGGTGCTACCCCGATAAATGGTGCTACCCAGATAAATGGTGCTACCTGGATAAATGGTGCTACCCATATGTACAGCTACACATTTTGTGCATACCTCCTTAAACAGTCCAAAGACTGCATAAACACATGAGATGCCAGATTGTGATGCCGCTGCAGTATGTGTACCATTTCAAGCGTCACCGCCATTGATGTCCTGTCTTTTCCACTTTTACAGTACGTCACTCGCAGTCCATTGAGCGCCCTAGTTACCTGCACCAGTTATCAATAATAATAATATCAAATAGGTTGGGTTGTTTTTTTTTAGAATAAAAATCTTTGCTCTAAGCATTGAATCTAAACCAATGGTTCTCAAGTCGGCCTCGATGGACCCCAGGAAACATGCTTAACTTCTACAGGGGGAAACACGCATTATATATTGACGTCACATTACCAATTGATAGGCACATGTGACACTTAACTAACAGGCCAAGGGATAGATTGACTATTCAAATTCAAAGGCTTTAGAAGACAAAGTAACTAAAACCCCCCCCGAGAGGATGTCATTCTAGTGATTCATTGATTTCTACACATTTTTTGAACTGGGTGCATGAAGGTTTTTTGAAATAAATTTACTTTAAAAAAAAATATTTCATTTTGAGAACTCCTATTCCTAAGAATAAGAAAAATCGATAAAGCCACTGACTCTGTCAAAGAATAGGTCGAATTTTTGTTTGTTTGAAAAAGAAAAATATTTTTTTAATATAAATATTTTAATCCCATATTTATTCAGAAATCTTGAGATTAATAAATATTTGTTGTAAATATACATAAGGATATTTTAAGATTTGGGCACTTCCTTAAGGCTTGAGCTAGTGCCCGGGGCGGCCACCCCTTCGACACCACCCAGCCCTGGGTAGAGTTGTGGTTAGAGGAATTTAAATTCACTCAGAAGTGGTATTTCATCCACGAGGTCATCTTTTTAAGTCCAAGGAGGTGCACCTGAGCTGCCTGATTGAACAATCGTAGACTTTTTTTATAGTTGTCGTAAGTCATAGTAAACTAGCTACACAGCTGGCCCTCAGATCCATGTGCATCAATCCTGTTGGGACACTCCGTTCAATCTTGCCGAACCAGCAGCTGGAATCACTCATACAAAACTGAATGTTGACCTCTTTCAGCACCTCTTGTCATTAAAGAGGCCAAATTTAACTTGTATCAAATCTCCCGATGTCTGAATATGATAAGCAATAAAATATTGATAATTGTCTCCCATCCTGAAAGTTGTATACATTTATCGCCACTCTTGTATTTTGAAAAATAAAAGGGCAGATAATGTACCTGATAAAGACAGAGTCTTTCTTACCTCAGCGGCCACGTGCAAAACCTCAACATTTTTGTACCTGTTAAAGACAGAGTCTTTCTTACCTCAGCGGCCACGTGCAAAACCTCAACATTTTTGTACCTGATAAAGACAGAGTCTTTCTTACCTCAGCGGCCACGTGCAAAACCTCAACATTTTTGTACCTGATAAAGACAGAGTCTTTCTTACCTCAGCGGCCACGTGCAAAACCTCAACATTTTTGTACCTGTTAAAGACAGAGTCTTTCTTACCTCAGCGGCCACGTGCAAAACCTCAACATTTTTGTACCTGTTAAAGACAGAGTCTTTCTTACCTCAGCGGCCACGTGCAAAACCTCAACATTTTTGTACCTGATAAAGACAGAGTCTTTCTTACCTCAGCGGCCACGTGCAAAACCTCAACATTTTTGCTTTTCTTTGTCATCACATTGTTCTGTAACATTTTCATCATGTGACTCAGAGATCCACGCCCATGGCACTTGTCCACTGTGGGGTTAGGAGACACAGACAGGGTTAGGACACACACACAGGGTTAGGAGACACAAACAGGGTTAGGAGACACAGACAGGATTAGGAGACACAGACAGGATTAGGAGACACAAATAGGATTAGGAGACACAAACAAATAGGATTAGGAGACACAGACAAATAGGATTAGGAGACTCAAACAAATAGGATTAGGAGACACAGACAAATAGGATTAGGAGACACAGACAAATAGGATTAGGAGACACAGACAAATAGGATTAGGAGACACAGACAAATAGGATTAGGAGACTCAAACAAATAGGATTAGGAGACACAGACAAATAGGATTAGGAGACACAGACAAATAGGATTAGGAGACTCAAACAAATAGGATTAGGAGACACAGACAAATAGGATTAGGAGACACAGACAAATAGGATAAGGAGACTCAAACAAATAGGATTAGGAGACACAGACAAAAAGGATTAGGAGACACAGACAAATAGGATTAGGAGACTCAAACAAATAGGATTAGGTGACTCAAACAAATAGGATTAGGAGACAAAGACTAATAGGATTAGGAGACACAAATAGGATTAGGAGACACAGACAAATAGGATTAGGAGACTCAAACAAATAGGATTAGGAGACACAGACAAAAAGGATTAGGAGACACAGACAAATAGGATTAGGAGACTCAAACAAATAGGATTAGGTGACTCAAACAAATAGGATTAGGAGACAAAGACTAATAGGATTAGGAGACACAGACAAATAGGATTAGGAGACAGACAAATAGGATTAGGAGACTCAAACAAATAGGATTAGGAGACACAGACAAATAGGATTAGGAGACACAGACAAATAGGATTAGGAGACACAGACAAATAGGATTAGGAGACACAGACAAATAGGATTAGGAGACACAGACAAATAGGATTAGGAGACTCAAACAAATAGGATTAGG
>CAXITT010000224.1:805452-840058 GCA_964033795.1 Lymnaea stagnalis
TTTTTAAAACATTAATTTGAGGTCAACTTTGCCTCAGGTATTATAGTATGGTACCATGAAACTCGGATTTCTAGTAATACTGCATCTTATCATTATGGCAGTGGTTCTCAACCTTCTTAATGCCGCGACCCTTGAATGCAGTTCCTAATGTTGTGGCGACCCTCAACCATAAAACTATTTTCGTTAGTACTTTATAACTGTAGAGGATATGCATTTGCCGATTGTCTTATGTGACACCTCTAAAGGAGTCATTCGATCCATAAAGGGGTTGCCACCCACAGGTTTAGAACTGCTGCATTATGGGAAAATGTTGAAGAATAAAATAATATCTTAGTTTATTTATGAAAATTTTATGTATGTTTTGAGTTTTTTTAGGTGATGTGACAAGGGGGGAGGGGGAGAATTTGTGACATTTCGTGACAAGGGTAGGGGGTGTCTAAAAAGTTTATTTTTAACGTGATGTAATTTACGAATGACCCCTGCCTTAGGCAAATTATTTTTGTTTACACTATTACTATAAATATAAGAATATGGATCATGCCTATAACTATCATTAAAAAAATATATTATTTAGAATTTGACCTGAAAATCAGATTTAAAATCATACTTTCTAAATTTCTGATGTGCTTCTTACACTTTTGGCCCAATATTAGTTTTTTTTCCTCTAGCAGTAGCTGTAACTGTATGAACTTAAGTTTAAGAGTAAAGTCAGTAAAGAGTAACAGACCGAGATAGCAAGACAGACACTCGAAGATAAAGAGTTCAGGGGGAGTCAGACACACAGTTAGAGCGAAAGGGAGAGAGATATACAAACACAAATAGGATTAGGAGACACAGACAAATAGGATTAGGAGACTCAAACAAATAGGATTAGGAGACACAGACAAATAGGATTAGGAGACACAGACAAATAGGATTAGGAGACACAGACAAATAGGATTAGGAGACACAGACAAATAGGATTAGGAGACACAGACAGTATTAGGAGACATAGACAGGATTAGAAACTAGGGATTTAAATTAATCACAGTGATTCTCAAATATTGGGAATGCAGGAGACTTACAAATAACGTATAGGGATCCTCACAATAATAGCAACATAGGAGATGTGCAACTTCTTACAGGGATCCTCACAATGAGACCAACATAGGAGATTTACAACTTCTTACAGGGATCCTCACAATAATAGCAACATAGGAGACTTACAAATAACTTACAGGGATCCTCACAATAATAGCAATATAGGAGACATAAAAATAACTTACAGAGATCCTCACAATAGTATTAACATAAGAGACGTGCAAATTCTTACAGGGATCCTCATAATGATACCAACATTGGAGAATTGCAACTTAAAGAATTTTCCAAATGAAGACCACAAGGGAAAAAACGGCAGAGTCACATTTTTGTTGTTTTGAGATATTCGATTTTTAAAGTTCAAAACCATGCACATTAAAAATGTGTCAACAAAATGTAATTTTTAAAATGCATTTCACAAGAGTGTCCATTTCCCTGAGTTATTAAATAGATAAAGTAATTCAAACTTGAATGTAACATGATTTATTTCATTATAGTAGAGAGTGGGGTCAAAATGGACTCTGCCGTTTTTTCCCTTGTAGTAATTTATCAAGGTTTGATCATTGAAATCGGTCGCCATCTTTAAATTTTGTTTACACTATAGCTATCTCTCATTGGACCTTTAAATCACGTGACTTCAAATGTCACGTGATATTAGTGACTTAGCCCCCTTTTCCATTGTAAACATTGGACTATGCTTCTTTTTCCATTGTAAACGGATTTTTCGTTTCCTTTTTTCTTATGGACTTAGCCATTTTTTCTCCTTTAAACTTAATTCAGCACCTTCTAGTTTTAACTGGCTATAAGTCAGGGGTGATAACTCAAAAAAATTAAAAATGGACTCTGCCGTTTTTTCCCTTGAGGTCTTCAAATGTTATCAATAATGGAAAGTTAGAAAATTACTAACAGGGATCCTCAAATTGTTGCTTGGCATTTAACAGCAAATAACTTACATGGATCCTCAAAATGTTTTGAATAAAGCATGTAATATTCGTACACTTTGGCAAAGGAATCTATATTCATTTTCTCCTGGAGGGCAGTGCTACCAAATCTGAAATAACACAAAAGAGTTAAAGCAGAAAAGTTCTTGGACTTACTCAGGGAACACCACAAAAAATAGGTTAACAAAACCTGGGGGATTTCACCAAACGTCTCTTGTAAAGTTAACTTTAGATCACTGAATTGTAAAAGCAGAAAAAAATCAATGTTTAAGTTAGTTTCTAGCTTATTGTGAAACAAGTCATAACATTACAACTCCTATGTTTCATGTGTCTTTGCTTTTTCAGGTCACATAAAAATTGTTAGCATAATTCAAAAATCTATTTTTGTTTTCTAGGTTATCTATTCAGTCTTCGTTTTCACTTAGTCATTAGTCAAAGGGAGTTAACAAAGAAATTAAGCACAGGAAGGGGAAAGAATGAAAACAAACCCACAAAACCTACTTTTCTGCCAGAGTTGCCTGCTCATTGATCCCAATATTGAATATGACAGGTGTTACTGAGATCGCTCTGCCCGACTGAAGCTCACGGGGCAGGTGAGAGAAAATGTCACCAGGCACTGGCATGTCTATAATTATGTTGTGTCTGCAGGAAAATTTTAATAAAAATAAATGTATAATCTTAATTAAAACAAAACATTATTTTTAAAAACGTTCATATTAAATCTTTTAGAAATTTGAAATGATGTCCTAACTGATAAATTACATGCAATAACACTGGCAATAGTAGTTGGTAGTACCATAGTTCAAAAATGATATAATGTGGATAAATTGAGATCAACTTATTTAGGAAGTTGACAGCACTTTTCTACCTGTAAATATCCGGATGCAGACCTTCTCGAACAAAACTGGTGGGAAAAAGGAAAAAAATTCCATTCAATGTGAAAAAGGATTTGATGATCTAACTTTGTAAAAACTAACTAGTAACTCTAAAAAATATTGCATAATCAGGTTTAATCCTGGAACCTGTATAAAAAAGAAATACAACAGAATGTATCTGCTTATCCAAGGAAAAGCATTCATCGAGTTTTTCTTTATTCATGAGATATAACCACCAACAATACTGCTGGACGCCATCGATGGCTTTGACATGTTAATAGTTGGGGGGGGGGGGGAAGGGAAAAGGGGGGGGGGGGGTGTGGAGGAAAGAGAAAAGGTGTGTGAATATTTTTAAAAGAAATTTTTATAAAGCAGTTTAAAAAAATAAATTAAATAAATGTATTCATTTTTAGCGTCTTTTACTTTTGCCAATATTTTTATGTGAAGCGAGGTGAGCCCAGCCCTAGGCTAGGGTACCGAGGTGAGCCCAGCCCTAGGCTAGGGTACCGTGCTATATAAAACCACTGTTATAGTAACAATAATAATAATCCAGATGTGGAATTTATTGTCAGTGTTTACAGATGACATGGATGCCAAAATGTGAGCATCAAGTTTCTCAGAGCAGTATGTGTGTTTTCGACAGTTGCGTCTCCAGGGTGAGGATGTAGCTTCAGAGCTCTGCTTCATGTCCTCCCTTTGGTAAGTTCGTAAAGAAAGTTTGCACTTGTCTATAATAGTTACATGTAGCGGGATTTCCAAAGTTACTGCTCTTTTAATAACCAGTTGTGATTGGCCACAAATTTGCACGTCTCTTATGTTAGTACTATTGTGAGGATCTCTGTAAGTTATTTTTATGTCTCCTATATTGCTATTATTGTGAGGCCACAGAACATGTTGTGTTTGGTCACACAGAACACGTTGTGATTGGACACAGAGCATGTTGTGATTGGCCACACAGAACACATTGTGATTGGCCACACAGAACATGTTGTGATTGGCCACACAGAACACATTATGATTGGTCACACAGAACATGTTGTGATTGGTCACACAGAATATGTTGTGAGTGGTCACACAGAACATGTTGTGATTTGTCACACAGAACATGTTGTGATTGGCCACACAGAACATGTTGTGATTGGCCACACAGAACATGTTGTGATTGGCCACACAGAACATGTTGTGATTGGACACACAGAACATGTGATTGGTCACACAGAACACATTGTGATTTGTCACACATAACAAGTTGTGATTGGACACACAGAAAATTTTGTGATTGGACACAGAACATGTTGTGATTGGACACACAGAACATGTTGTGATTGGACACACAGAACATGTTGTGATTGGTCACACAGAACATGTTGTGATTGGACACACAGAACATGTTGTGATTGGACGCACAGAACATGTTGTGATTGGACACACAGAACATGTTGTGATTGGCCACACGTAACTATTGTGATTTGCTAAACGGAACACATTGTGATTGGCCACACAGAACATGTTGTGATTGGCCACACAGAACACATTGTGATTCGCCACACAGAACATGTTGTGATTGGCCAAACAGAACACATTATGATTGGCCACACAGAACATGTTGTGATTTGACAGAATATGTTATGATCGGACACAGAATATGTTGTGATTGGACACAGAGAACATGTTGTGATTGGACACACAGAACATGTTGTGATTGGCCACACATAACTATTGTGATTTGCTAAACGGAACACATTGTGATTGGCCACACAGAAAATGTTGTGATTGGCCACACAGAACACATTGTGATTGGCCACACAGAACATGTTGTGATTGGCCACACAGAACACATTATGATTGGCCACACAGAACATGTTGTGATTTGACAAACAGAACATGTTGTGATTGGACACAGAACATGTTGTGATTGGACACAGAACATGTTGTGATTGGCCACACAGAACATGTTGTGATTGGTCACACAGAATACATTGTGATTGGTCACACAGAATATGTTGTGATTGGCCACACATAAGCAGTTGTGATTGGCCACACAGATCATACTGGGATTGGTCACACAGAACATGTTGTGATTGGACACACAGAACATTTTATGATTGGTCACACAGAACACATTGTGATTGGACACACATAAGCAGTTGTGATTGGCCACATAGAGGTGACCATAACCTAATTCAATCAACTTACTCTCCCAGGGATGCTTTGGGCATGTAGTTATCATTTTCAGCACAGACGAGCCTAAAGGACACATGTTTTAGGTCATCAACAGCCACTATTGTGTCTTCCAGCATGCAGAGCTCACCACCATAACAGCTGAGCAAGCCCTCCATTTGGCACAGTACACCCACTGTGCACATCTGTTTCACAAAGACCGGGTCCAACATTTGTTCAGTCTGTGTCACTGCAGCAAACGTGCTGACTAAAGTTGTGATCTGGTAGAAGATAGGAGAATGGGGGATTCTAACAACAAGAAAAGCATTTTCAATACTAAAAAAAACATAAGTGCTGCTTCACTAGTTACTTATCACCCCACTGATGGCATCGCTACACACCTCTCTGACGGCATCACTACACACCCCACTGACAGCATCCCTACACACCCCACTGATGGCATCCCTACATACTCCACTGACAGCATCTCTACACACTCCACTGATAGCATCCCTACACACCCCACTGACGGCATCCCTACACACCCCACTGACAGCATCTCTACACACTCCACTGACAGCATCTCTACACTGCTATGATAAAAACAACCCGGGGGGGGGGGGAGGGGGGGGACGGGACAGGACGGACGGACGGACCTAAATTTCCAGGGGCATCATTCTTTTTTGCACTGCTCCGATCCGTTCTTGGTCGGCACAAGGCTAAATATTACTGCTGTGATATCTGGCAGGTTGTCAAGATTGACACTGGGCTAAGTATTACTCTTGCACTATCAATGCCTATCAGGTTGTATTGTGAAAACTCAAAGCAACAGTAGAATTCTAATTGTGAAACTTGGCGTTGATATTTTTATAGCCCAAGTAAAGCACCAAGGATCTCACACAGCTGGCAATATTAGAGATATAAATAGGAACCGTCGGAATTTCAGGATAATCATTGACTGAATGTATGCAGGCATTTGCTGAGGGACACCCCCCCCCACCCCAATATATGAACAAATCTCCAAAATCAACCAGCCCCAACCCCCTCGGACCCCAATCCCCCTCAGACCCCCTTTCCATGTGTATATAATTTATGGAAGGCCCCTTAACTAAGTTAAATAAAAGCTTTTTTTTTAAAAAAAGAGCTAAAGTTTAGCTAACATCTCAAAACTAAAGTTTAGCTAACATCTCAAAGCTAAAGTTTAGCTAACATCTCAAAACTAAAGTTTAGCTAATATCTCAAAGCTAAAGTTCAGCTAACATCTCAAAGCTAAAGTTTAGCTAATATCTCAAAGCTAAAGTTTAGCTAACATCTCAAAAATAAAGTTTAGCTAACATCTCAAAACTAAAGTTTAGCTAACATCTCAAAGCTAAAGTTTAGCTAACATCTCAAAACTAAAGTTTAGCTAACATCTCAAAACTAAAGTTTAGCTAACATCTCAAAACTAAAGTTTAGCTAACATCTCAAAACTAAAGTTTAGCTAACATCTCACAGCTAGACTTACAGCATGGGCATTGACTATGTCTCTCTTTATCTTGACATCATGGACGTGCTTGACCTGACCTTTATTTTCCTGGAAGTCATTTAAAAGATTGATATATATTTAATTTAACAGACTATTTGAACTATAGTTACAATTTCTTAATTGTACTATAGTTTTATTTTCATAGACCAATTATACTATCGCTTTAATTTCATAGACCAAATGTACAATAGTTTTATTTTCATAGACCAATTATACTATCGCTTTAATTTCATAGACCAAATGTACAATAGTTTTAATTTCATAGACCAAATGTACTATAGTTTTAATTTCATAGACCAAATGTACTATAGTTTTAATTTCATAGACCAAATGTACTATAGTTTTAATTTCATAGACCAAATGTACTATAGTTTTAATTTCATAGACCAAATGTACTATAGTTTTAATTTCATAGACCAAATGTACTATAGTTTTAATTTCATAGACCAAATGTACTATAGTTTTAATTTCATAGACCAAATTTACTATAGTTTTAATTTCATAGGCCAAATGTACTATAGTTTTAATTTCACAAATCAATTAGGATTTGATTAAATTAAGTGAAAAAAAAATGTCTATTTTTGACTGACCATAATACACAAGAAGGTCAAGAAGAGGGAAAGTCTGGCACAGACAATATACAGAAAACTCAGCATCTTGGTCACTGCTGGTTTGATTTCATTCAGCCAGACACTATCATTTTGTTCCATTCGCTGAGAGAGGTCAGGATTCTGTCCTACGTTGAGTTCCTCAACCACTGACACGAGACAGACAAACGCAGCTTCTAAATTTAGTCTCGTAACTTCCTGGAACACAAATAATATACGTCAATGTTGCTTTAACCACCTCAACCTTCATTTATAATATAAATATGTATGTCAGTGTATCAATTACACAGGTTCCCCATATTGAACATGTTGCAGATAATAGATTGGCAGATTCCTGGAATGTTATCATGTAAAAGGAGACTTGACTAAATGCACCTACCCATGGTTCCATAGTGGGAGACTGATTAAATGCACCTACCCATGGTTCCATAGTGGGAGACTTGACTAAATGCACCTACCCATGGTTCCATAGTGGGAGACTTGACTTAATGCACCTACCCATGGTTCCATAGTGGGAGAATTGACTAAATGCACCTACCCATGGTTCCATAGAGGGAGACTTGACTAAATGCACCTACCCATGGTTCCATAGTGGGAGACTTGACTAAATGCACCTACCCATGGTTCCATAGAGGGAGACTTGACTAAATGCACCTACCCATGGTTCCATAGTGGGAGACTTGACTAAATGCACCTACCCATGGTTCCATAGTGGGAGACTTGACTAAATTGCTTCCAAACAATCTCCAACTCTGTTCAGAGCCCGTACGATCGTCAGGCATGTTTCTCAGGGAGGCTGAGTCCGCCCCTTCACTCGTGTTAGCATTGCGTTTGGCTGACAGGTAGAGTTCCGAGGCTGACATCACAAGTGGCTCTGCACACAAGCTGTTTATGTTAGTGAACTGCAGAGAGGCAGAGTTAAAATGTGAAAACTTGAAATTTATTATAAAAGAGATATTTATTTTTTTGTAAACTAGAACGATGCCATGAAAACAGAAAGCAGAACTAAACATTGGAAAAAAATATTTAGGGGGCAAGGACATTATTTCTCACATGACATCATTTCTCACATGACATCATTTCTCACATGAACCTTGTTTTTAACTTAAGAAATTCTCAATGACACTTTTATTATCAGTTGAAAAAAAATTGTGGAAAACAAATTGGCCTGGATAAAGATGAATTCACCTATTCCAGCCTTGTCAGCCAAAAATCAAATATGTGATCAAATATTAGGGGCATGCATAGAATTTAATATTAGAAGCTTGAGCCGATCCAGATAGTTAAATTGTACATGCTTCTCTGCTCCTGATTCAGGAAATCTACCACTAAATTGTCTTAAGGTTCCCCTTTAATGTGTTAAGCAGCCCAACAGACCCACTGATGTCAATCTATGTTGTAAGTATATTTGATCAGTCAATGTTGTCAGTCTCCAACCATTGAGCGGTGGCTTCCTCATAAGTTGATCCAACTGTACATGATTTATTCACACTTCATTTGTTTGAAACATTAATGTAATTAAAAAGGGGAACTCATCCATATTGATAATGGACTTCATTAGTTGTTCACAAACTTTTTCCATTCTCGATTCCTTTGCTGAATTGAGGGTTTCCCCAAGGGTCCCCATGTCAAATTTTAACAAGTACCCTCAAAAAAAAAAAAGGAAATGTGTATTTTAAAAAAATAATTAGAACATGAGGTAAAACTAAATGAAAAAACAACAACTATTTAACATGACAAAAATCTGACGGCATCAATTCAATCTGTGATGGCGTCAATTCAATATGTGATGGCATCAATTCAGTATGTGATGGCATCAATTCAATATGTGATGGCATCAATTCAATATGTGATGGCATCAATTCAATATGTGATGGCATCAATTCAATATGTGATGGCATCAATTCAATATGTGATGGCATCAATTCAATATGTGATGGCATCAATAGGTAATTAGCGGAACAGATGAGACCGTTGTCATCAGACATTTTCAAAAATCTTTGCATCCAACTGGACACAAGCATGGCGATGAGTGAAACAAAGTTTGAGGAAAACCTGGAAGAAAGAATGCAACCAAACAACACCGTCATATTGTTCTCCACCTTGACCTTCTCAAGGTAGTGGTCTGCTAGAAGATGCGTCCTATCGCATTTGAAATGTAAATGACGATAACATGTAATATTTTGCGCAGCCCAGTGAGAAAGTCCAGGTTCCACAGATTGCCATGGCACATACTTTGAGGACCACTGGGGTACACAGTGGAAATTCCATATTTGGTACAAAGTACACTGTCTTTACAAAGTCGTACAGGCATGGAGTATACTTTGACTGCATGTGGTATAAAGTACATTGTTCACAAATCCAACAGGCATTGTGTATACTTTGACTGCATGTGGTATAAAGTACATTGTTCACAAAGTCCAACAGGCATGGTGTATACTTTGACTGCATGTGGTATAAAGTACATCGTTCACAAAGTCGTACAGGTATGGAGTATACTTTGACTGTATGTGGTATAAAGTACATTGTTCACAAAGTCCAACAGGTATGGAGTATACTTTGACTGCATGTGGTATAAAGTACATTGTTCAAAAAGTCCAACAGGTATGGAGTATACTTTGACTGCATGTGGTATAAAGTACATTGTTCACAAAGTCCAGCAGGCATGGTGTATACTTTGATGGCATGTGGTATAAAGTACATTGTTCACAAAGTCATACAGGTATGGAGGTATACTTTGATGGCATGTGGTATAAAGTACATTGTTCACAAAGTCGTACAGGCATGGTGTATACTTTTGACGGCATGTGGTATAAAGTACATTGATGACAAAGTCATAAAGGTATGGAGGTATACTTTGACGGCATGTGGTATAAAGTACATTTTCACAAAGTCCAACAGGTATGGAGGTATACTTTGACAGCATGTGGTACAGAGTACACTTTTTTTTAACACCCACCTTTTCTTTCATATTTGCTGCGACAGTTTTAACAGCATTGACCTGTCCAGCCTCCGCTGACTTGACCAACTGGTCCGACAGTCTCTTCAGTTCAGCCGTGAGCCCCGCGATCTCATTGAGAAATCTGCACGCCAGATGCACCTTTGAGCACTGCTGGGTTGTATCGTCTGTTGAATAGCCGGAGTGCAGCTGAGACAACACGCGCTTCAATCCACCATTTTTTGTATCCCTGCAATGTGCGGAGAACGCCCCCACAGTTGTAATGTCGTACAGCTTATCTGGGGGAGAAAAAGTTCAATAAACATGGCATTATTAAAAAATTAAAAATTCAATAGAGTAAAGACACTTGAAATTGCAGGTTGGGGGGGGGGTGTGTGGATGGCCCGTCTAGTTATATAACAATACTCAAGTCAAGTACAGTAATGTCTGGTCAAAGTCTTCTAAACACTGGATGCACAGACAGACATAAATCTGTAAGACAACCAGAAAACCATATCCTCAATGTGACTTCTGAAGTGGATATATCTGAGGAGACCACCAGATGCTCTATGTGACTTACCTGAAGTGGATAAGTCTGAGGAGACCACCATACGCTCTATGTGTAGATTGATGGGGATGAACTCTAGCTCCTGCTTGCCTTTATCAGAACTCCTTTTGAATGAGACACCTAAGATAGAGTTCGAGACATCTGAGACAGAGTTTGTGACACCTGAGATAGAGTTTGAGACACCTTAGACAGAGTTTAGTAACTAGGAAATGACCAGTCTTCATTGAAAGTGACTAATATGATGAAGTCTTAAAGTTATATAAGTTAAAATAAAGTTCTAAATCTAGCAAGTATTTGTCAAATAACGATGGAATGCAACCAAAGGTCTAGAACTATTGCTAGGAACGTATCTGACACTGATGTCACCAGGAAACTCCAAGAGCTTGTAAGGTATTTGGGAAGGGGGGGTGTGTGTGTCAGGGAGGCATGTGGGGTAAGAGAGAGAGGGAACTGGTCTGGTCAAGGTAAAGGGGAGATGTCAGTGGAGAATGGTGGAAGGTGAAAGAAAGGTAGGTTTGATAGCAGCCGAGGGGGGACATGGGTCAGACTGTTGGGGGGAGGGGGGTGTTGGTTGATGTTTACAGCTGGAGGCCCTGGGGGATGCAATTTTAGGAAATGTGATTTGGGAAGGAGTAGAGGTCTAGGGGAGGAGTAGAGGTCTAGGGGAGGAGTAGAGGTCTAGGGGAGGAGTAGAGGTCTAGGACGGATACATGTGCTAAAAGAGGCGCTAACAAAATTTTTACATTGATATTAATAGATGAAACATGTCTTGCATTTCACTATGTATTTGTCTTGTATTTCACTATGTATTTGTCTTGTATTTCACTATGTATTTGTCTTGTATTTCACTATGTATTTGTCTTGCATTTCACTATGTATTTGTCTTGCATTTCACTATGTATTTGTCTTGCATTTCACTATGTATTTGTCTTGTATTTCACTATGTCTTTGTCTTGTATTTCACTATGTATTTGTTATGCATTTTGCAATGTATTTGTCTTGCATTTCATTATGTATTTGTCTTGTATTTCACTATGTATTTGTCTTGTATTTCACTATTTATTTGTCTTGTATTTCACTATGTATTTGTTATGCATTTTGCAATGCATTTGTCTTGCATTTCACTATGTATATTTGTCTTGTATTTCACTATGTATTTGTTCTGCATTTTGCTATGTATCTGTCTTGTATTTCACTATGTATTAGTCTTGCATTTCACTATGTATTTGAACTGGGAATCACCTGCGTGTTCATTTAGATGAGCATCATGCTGGTTATATGACAATATCAAACTCATGCAATAATCGGACGTCTCTTTCTTGGTAAAGTTCTCATCAAACGGGAGCTGGAACAAGATGCCATGCTTAAAATAATGAACATTTTGGAGGTGTGTGACATGAACATTTTGGAGGTGTGTGACATGAACATTTTGGAGGTGTGTGGCATGAACATGTTGGAGGTGTGTGACATGAACATGTTGGAGGTGTGTGACATGAACATTTTGGAGGTGTGTGACATGAACATTTTGGAGGTGTGTGGCATGAACATGTTGGAGGTGTGTGACATGAACATGTTGGAGGTGTGTGACATGAACATGTTGGAGGTGTGTGACATGAACATTTTGGAGGTGTGTGACATGAACATTTTGGAGGTGTGTGACATGAACATTTTGGAGGTGTGTGACATGAACATTTTGGAGGTGTGTGACATGAACATTTTAGAGGTGTGTGACATGAACATTTTGGAGGTGTGTGACATGAATATTTTGGAGGTGTGTGACATGAACATTTTGGAGGTGTGTGGCATGAACATTTTGGAGGTGTGTGACATGAACATTTTGGAGGTGTGTGACATGAACATTTGCTGAGAATAAAAGAGGGAGCAAGCATGAAAATTTATAGGTCATGCTTAACTCCAAAGAATAAGGTCATCAAGAATAAGGTCATCAAGAAGAAGGTCATCAAGAAGAAGGTCACACAGAAATCTTTGAAAGATTCTGCTGTAATTGTCATGTCTTATTGTCCAAAGATTCGGCTGCCATTGAAATAATCCAAAAGCTTCCCAATGTTGCGAATTGATCAATTTCATTATTGGATAGAGTTTTAAAATATGATTTTCATAACTTTATGGTATGCAACTTTTTATGTACCATATATACTTGTTCCAAAGCCGATGTTTCAAACAGAATATTTCAGGAGAATAAGTTGGGTGGTCGGCTGCTGATAGGGGGCCCGGGGCCCATAGGAGATTGTACAATTATTTGTCTATGACGAATGCACTGATTCAATTCTAGAAGACAATATTCAAAAAAAGTCATCACCTAAAGTCATCTAAAAGCCTTGTCCAAAACTGGGTCACAAGTTGTGTCCTCATCATGCCACTGACAGGTTTGGCTGTGCTTAGAGAGTGTCAAACATTAATAATGAAATGTCAGATTGGTCCTATTTTATGTTCATAGCGGCAGTTGAAACCTATTTTTAGAACAGTCAGAGCAAACTCTCATTTTGATACAGTTTGGTACCAGCCCCTGACCTATAATGAGACATGCCCTCACACAAACATAACTGATGTTTAGAGCAGAATACACTGGTACGGCTAGACACCCTCATGCACCCGGGCATGCCAAGCAAGCGTCTGTCACTTAAATCCAAGTCGGCGCAATTCATTGTAACCACCATCCGTTCCATCCCAGTTTTCATAAACTACAAAGTTCTGTGACGATGGTCAAGTGGGGAAGCAGCAAGTGCAGGTACACTGGCAGCCCAAGCACAAAAATGGCGGTGCGGGCCATAGGGCCATTCATCACAATAAAGGAGCAGTAGCGGTGTAGGGCAGCCCCTTCATTGACTTAGCTGCCATCTTTAGGCACACGGCTCTCACCTCCGTGCGACGAGGAAGGGGTTAGAAAAGGTGCCCTAAACATTGCCTACTTCACCCTTCCCTACTTCACCCTTCCCTACTTCACCCTTCCCTACTTCACCCTTCCCTACTTCACCCTTCCCTACTTCACCCTTCCCTACTTCACCCTTCCCTATCCAGCTAACCACATTTGTATGGGACCCTATTTATGTGGTCAAAATTTATAAGTTAACAGGAGTCAGCTTGGGGAGTCAACATATAAAGAGACAGGAGTCATGTTATAAAAAAAACGGGCATTAGAAAGAGTATATTCGATAGAAGTGTGATTTTATCGTCAACTTTAGGCGCGCATCTGCTTTTGTAGCAGGCAACTGGGTGCTCAAATAAATCTCTTGTGTTTCTTTAATGTTTCTTTAACCAATCTATTATTCCTTAGTTCTTGGGATAATCCACAAAAATAAGCTACCCTCCCGGATAACATTAGTAATGGATACTAAGCCTAATACCAAATTGTTTGTGACCTTATCATTT
The DNA here is from genome assembly GCA_964033795.1 of Lymnaea stagnalis. Classification (NCBI taxonomy): domain Eukaryota; kingdom Metazoa; phylum Mollusca; class Gastropoda; family Lymnaeidae; genus Lymnaea; species Lymnaea stagnalis. The sequence goes on from CAXITT010000224.1 coordinate 819,535, forward strand.
GATGCCCACCACTGTCAGTGTTCAAAGCTGGTCACATCAAGACACACAGCAGAGTTTGTGACCTTATCATTTGATGCCCACCACTGTCAGTGTTCAAAGCTGGTCACATCAAGACACACAGCAGAGTTTGTGACCTTATCATTTGATGCCCACCACTGTCAGTGTTCAATGCTGGTCACATCAAGACACACAGCAGAGTTTGTGACCTTATCATTTGATGCACACCACTGTCAGTGTTCAATGCTGGTCACATCAAGACACACAGCAGAGTTTGTGACCTTATAATTTGATGCCCACCACTGTCAGTGTTCAAAGCTGGTCACATCAAGACACACAGCAGATCCATCAGTCATGGTTAGAGAGACACAGTTTTTAAACATCCTTTGATTATGTCCACATTTGGTCAGAAGCTTTTAAGTACATGTTCATCAGTAAATTGATAGAAAACAAAAAGAGATTTGATTAATCTGGTTGCTATGTGATTCTTGGCTGTGATTATGACCTCAGTGTAAATGGCATTGATCCTCACATCATTCTCCATATTTGTAGCTTTACTCTTGTGCCATGCTACAAACTAGAGTTATTTGACTTGATGCAGCTTCAACAGCCAGGGTTTGGGCACTGCTACAAACTAGAGTTATTGGACTTGATGCAGCTTCAACAGCCAGGGTTTGTGCCATGCTACAAACTAGAGTTATTTGACTTGATGCAGCTTCAACAGCCAGGGTTTGTGCACTGCAATATCTTATTGATATATTATCTTTCTAAAGTTTAAAAAAAAAATAATAATAATTTTTATAGTTGATCAGGACAGTGGTTCTCAAAGAGAGAGAAATTTCAATAATGAATAATGGTCAGGTCATCTCAATTCCGTCGACTACCCGGCAAATAGCGCATCCGTGAATATGCAGGGAGAAAAAAAATCTGGATAGTTCTAAAACAGTTTATCAACAAGTTAGGATCATTGATGCAAGTCCTCTGTCTAGTGGCCTGACCAAAACTGTCTTACGTGTCCATCATTTTGAAAAGGTTATGATAGAATTTTAAAAAAAAATATTTTTACAGCTTTCTGTGACAGCATTCACAAACACTGAGTGCATTGAAAAATATATTAATGACAGAATGTTCATGTGGTCAATCATGCACAGCCCGTGTCATTTAGTAAGCCACTGGGACAAAAGTATTTTAAAGAGCATTCAGCGAGACCTGAGTTTGCAGACGGGTCATCTGAAATATTTGTGTACAGTTCTGCAGTGTCAGCGCCAAGCCTAATCCATATGAGTTGTTCTTCTTCCCATTCTGACACAAGCTGTAGGATTTTAGTGTTTGAAAAATAAAAAATTAAGCTGATTCTCACCATAAAATTGACCAATTATTAGAACTAATTATCATATTTCCATAAAAAAATTGACCAATTACTATAGATAATAATAAGTTATCCCAGTAAGTAAAATTGACCAATGGTAATGAATGAACTTAGCAACAAAGTGTAAGTTTAAAAGTTCACAGTTCAAATTACACAGAGGTCAGAGGTTATTTAAGACATTTTATTACTGCATATAATGCAAGGATCTTATGGTAAAAAATGCAAATTAAAGTTAGGTTTATCTGGAAATGTGGACCAAATAAATATGGTCAACAAAAGTTCAAACTATTTTTGGCTGAACAGAAGTTTGTTAGAAAATTAATTTGTTAAACAAAGATTGATTTATTTACTTTTTATATGTTTTTTAAAGGGAGAAATGGGGAAATATGGGAAAATGTAAATATTTTAATACAATTTATTCTGTTGTCCTTTTCCCGTTATTTCATTTCTAACTGCTGTTCAAAAAAATGTCCATTTCAATAAACTTCTGATTAAACAAGTTTCTTTTGTACAACTTTCTGATCACCAGAGTTATGGGGGTTCACATTATGCGCTCATGCCCCAGTAGGCAATTTATCAAATAACAATAAATCCTAAGGCCCATGGAACCAACTTGACCAACTCGCATTCAGCAACCAAGCGCACATTGTATCTGCGCATAAAGATGCTAATGTAAGTAGCACCCCATTGATGTGTATATAGTTAACTAGTTAATTCTTTGAGCTGGGCTATATTTAATAGTTCACTCCTACGAGCTAATAAAACTCAAACTACTTACCTCCCCTAGATTTTGTAATATGGATATCATATTTTTTTCTTCTTTCACCCACAACCGTCTAAAGGAAAGAAAAAACAATGTAAAAACGAGCAATGTTAAAAAAATGACCAATGTTTAAAATGACCAATGTTTAAAATGACCAATGTTAAAATGAGCTTACAATGGAGGCTCTTTTTTTGTACTGAAATGTCTTTATCTCAAATATATTTAATTTTTTGTAAACACTTATTTAAAACCCAGGCTTTTTGCTATGTTGGTGGATTTGGGGACGAAAAAAGGGAGCGGGGGGTGTTAGTAATTTAAATTTCAATGTATAAAACAGGGGTAGGGGACCAGCGGTATTAAGGCCGCATGCAACCTTCACATTATAATTATTGGTCGGGCCGGGCCTGGAAGTACAGCTGAAGCTGCTATCACAATAGTTACACAACCACTACACACAGAAGAGGCTTTCATTGTCTGACATGATGCTCTGTGTGTGTCATTGAAGTCTCATGGATGTGGCCATCTTTGATGATAGAAAAATGAATGTGGCTTTCCAACACAAGAGGGTTCCCTAGCGCTGGTATCGGATAAATAGCATGAGCTAGAAATGGCTTTTAAAACCTTGGAAGATATCCCAGAATATAAACTTCAGCACTGATTAAGTTTTAGGATGTGCTAATCAAGTTAACATAAGATGTGCTAATCAAGTAAACATAAGATGTGCTAATCAAGTTAACATAAGATGTGCTAATCAAGTTAACATAAGATGTGCTAATCAAGTAAACATAAGATGTGCTAATCAAGTTAACATAAGATGTGCTAATCAAGTTAACATAAGATGTGCTAATCAAGTTAACAGTGAAATAATTTCAAACAAGGATTTTCCATGGTGGACTGGCCAGGTATATTGCTTGTAACTAAACTGCAGACCAAACACATTATAAGCTTAACGTTCAGGTAAATCAATCCAATTAAGATAAAATTATTAAAATCTAATAAAACTTGAAAGAAAAAAAATTGTTCATTTGAAATTTTAAAAATATTTCCGCTAAAATATACTGACAAAAAATTAATGAAAATTGATGTACGTACAGCAACTGGATGGGTAACTCAAAGGTCCACTTGCTCTCGGCCATATACTCTGAAACTTGTAACATTGCTCTTTCATTGTTGGTGGCAAAACGAAATGACCGCTTGATGATATCGTTAAAATGAGACTGAAGGTTGTGGGAATGTCGACCCAGTGAAACAGCACGAGGTCTTTTACTGTACGCACCACTCTGTATGAAAAATCATAAAAATTATTTTTCATTCACTTTTCTCATGACAAAATATGTAAAGGAAAAGGGACCTAATAAAAAAGCAAGAGGCTGATGTCACGACCTTTCTTTAATAAGCAGCGGCCTCCATAAAATGTTGCGGCCTTCTTACGTTGGTCTAGCCACAGCCTTCTCTATAGTTGACATGTTAGGATCTTCATCCTTACACTTCAACACTTCCCACAGTAGTTACATTTACTGCACAGTCAGCGGACTCCACGTTGTCTAGGGGTTCACAACACCCTCCTAACATATATATGTATATATATATATCTATATATATATATCACAACTCCAGCATGGAAATACAACAGTCCTTATTTACGACAGGATCCAATATCAATTCAGTGACAACGTTCAATGGCGATAATACTAACTCTCAACTTGTCTCTCTTCCTACTACTACTTCCTGACCACTTGACTCACAGCCATTTAATATCCCCCCCCCCCCCAACAACTCAGCATGCACAACTCATTAACACGAACCAACCTCACGCTCTGACCTCACGACTTACAACTCACAAAACAGTCTCACGATCCACAACTCCCCCTACCCAACATTCGCAACAATCTAGTTCACAACAATATTGAAAGTTGAAGCATCATCAGCACAAAAAATAATTTTAATAGATTAATAAATAGATACCCATGCCATCTCGTGATAAGTATTCAAATTAATACCATCCGAGAATGGTTATCCACATCAATTAAATATAGTTACTCATACCATCTAAGGATGTTTACTCACATCAATTAATAAAATTACTCATACCATCTGAGGATGGTTACCCACATCAATTAAATAGTTACTCATACCATTTCAGAATGGTTACCCACATTAATTAAATATAGGTATTCATACCATCACATGATGATTACCCCCATCAATTAAATAAAGTTACTCATGCCATCTCAGGATGGTTTGCCCCCTCAATTAAATAAAGTTACTCATACCATCTCATAATGGTGGTTACCTCCCATCAATTAAATATACTCATACCATCTGAGCTTGAAGTTGTACCAGTGAAATTCTCTCATCATTTATCCAAGCTGTTACAGTTATCTCCCCTCCATCTTTAGAGCCAAGAGTTCTGTGGTTTTTTTAGAAAGCAAAACAAATTTTGTAACTACATTTGTAACCCCAGAGCTACGATGCCATTGTTTTAATAAATTTGTAACCCTAGAGCTACGATGCCATTGTATTAATAAATTTGTAACCCTAGAGCTACGATGCCATTGTATTAATAAATTTGTAACCCTAGAGCTACGATGCCATTATATTAATAAATTTGTAATCCTAGAACAGAGATGCCATTGTTTTAATAAATTTGTAACCCTAGAGCTACGATGCCATTGTATTAATAAATTTGTAACCCTAGAACTACGATGCCATTGTATTAATAAATTTGTAACCCTAGAGCTATGATGCCATTGTATTAATAAATTTGTAACCCTACAGCTACAATGCCATTGTATTAATAAATTTGTAACCCTAGAGCTACGATGCCATTGTTTTAATAAATGTGTAAACTTGCATCTCTGGGTTTTTTTTATAATCAAAAGGCATGTGAAGAATTTGCTAAGTTTCTATTATTTTAAAATAATTTGTTTGATATTCTAAAAAATATTTATTTTCTGCAATATCCAGTAAACGTTTGAGGCCCTGTTTTACGCCAAGATAAGTCTCTATCATCACCAAGACAAGTCTGTATCACCCCCAACGGCATCTTAAAACTGCTACCATTGTCCACATCAGAGTTGTCTGGATATTTTCAACATCTTTGAGTCAAAATTTCTCTAGGTTCTGATTGGCATAGAGAGCCATTATTTGATACACAGCTTTGACTTGATCAACCTTTCATTTACATTTAACTTATTCGTAACTCACCTGGTAATAACAGTGATCTTAAAATAAAATTCTATTGTAGGAGCCATAAAACTGTTTGCTTGTTAAGAAGATACAATTGTCAATCACACACCCCTCACAAGCATTAAATATTGGACCTACAAATCCTATTTGAAACACTCACTTGAGCTTAAGTGATAAGGTTAGGTCAGGGCTCTTTAAAAGGTCATGAAGAGTGAAGCTAGCTTGACCTATCTGTGACATCTGGAGAAATTAAAGAAATGGCCAACATTTTTATTTTGCACAAAGATTATAGACCAATGTCCTACTCCACTGTCAGGTCACCAATCCATTGTATATGTTGATTTTATTGATACAATTATTATATTTCCTGCAGCATAACATACTGACATTTTTAACGAGGCCTGTGACAACGGTTGTCACTAGGACATTGGTAACCGGTTGCGAGTTAATCACAGTTTAGATGATGGTGAAGTGAATAGACTTTTTGAACAATGCCTCAGACAACTAGTACGGTAGTTTGTTGTTTAAATCTACAAGCCTAGCAAAGACCCGTGCACAAAATATAATAAGTTAAAAGAAAAATTGAAGTATTCTAAAATGAGTCAATGTTAACAGTAACCATGTATTGGCCATGTTTCAGGCCCCTTGGCCATGGATTGTTTCAGGCCCCTTGGCCATGTTTCAGGCCCCTTGGCCATGTTTCAGGCCCCTTGGCCATGGATTGTTTCAGGCCCCTTAGACGCTGAATGTTTAAAAATTCCTTCTCAGCGCAGCTCTAGAATTAGAATACAAGTGTAATCACCATGCAAATTCAACTTCATACAACTTGTTTTTAAGGAGATACAGTGATCAGTGAGTGAGTGGCATTTAGCTTTTTTATTAAAAAACGTATAAATAAATAAAAGTTTTTGGTCCTTAAATGTAGAGCCAAACTTTCAAATATATTTTACAGCTTTGTAAACGAATTCTTTAGAGGTATAAACTGTAATGCGACAACAGAACAATTTAAGTCCTCCAAACGAAAGAAGCTAAAATGATGTTACCGTTCCGGTCATCCTTTCGACAACATGATAGACTGTCAGCCTCACTCTCGTGCTGGTGTCAATCCCAAATTTATCTCCAAATCCGATGGTTTTCAGAAATTGGGGGCAGTTGTTTTTCTGTTTATGAAAAAATAATAATTGAATAGTACAATTCTAAATGACATACAGCTTTTAAACAAAAATGCAAATGGGTTATGTTTTTCTTAGGATTACACTCAACCAAAAATGTACTGGCAGAATATCCTTTAACTGCAGACTTAAGCCTTATGACTTTACATTATCAGTAATATGGATCTCCCTCTAAATCAATAAGCCATTTGAACAACTTCAGTACCTTAAGGCTGAGCTACACATTTAACTTATGGTTTTTAAACCCTATAACTGCCATCTACTCCATGGTTGAATATACACTCCTTGAAACATTATATCCAGGTCATTGGAATTATTGACAGCAAAGCTCTTAATATCCTGGTCATTTGAACTATCTACAGCATAACTCTTAATATACAAGTCTTTTGAACTATCTACAGAAATAACTCTTAATATCCAAGTCGTTTGAACTATCTACAGCATAACTCTTAATATACAAGTCTTTTGAACTATCTACAGAAATAACTCTTAATATCCTGGTCATTTGAACTATGCACAGCATAGCTCTTAATATCCTGGTCATTTGAACGATGCACAGCAAAGCTCTTAATATCCTGGTCATTTGAACTATCTACAGCATAACTCTTAATATACAAGTCTTTTGAACTATCTACAGAAATAACTCTTAATATCCTGGTCATTTGAACTATGCACAGCATAGCTCTTAATATCCTGGTCATTTGAACTATGCACAGCAAAGCTCTTAATATCCTGGTCATTTGAACGATGCACAGCATAGCTCTTAAGTTAAACTAATAAAAAGGACAATAAATTATAGGAAATATAAAAGCAAGGTTCAGGCTTCAAGAAGCCTTCATCTGTGCACAGTACACAGAGAGACAAAACAATAAAAACTTAAGCTGGGTTGTGTCACAGAGGACTGCAAAAATGTGCCAGTGACCTCCTGAGAGGTTGCCAATATGGCTTTTGTTTCCTCTACCAACACGCTGGCCAGGGTGAGTTTGAAGAACAAACTTATACACGATCTGGGACCCTGACACCATATTTCATGAATGTCATGAATGTCATGAATGTCATGTTTTCTTCCACTTGCCAACCCTTTCTACAATCCCTTACTTTTTTTTTTCAACCAGTCACCATGTACTTCCTTTCTTTCTTTTTTTTTTCACCATCTTCCTTATATAATTCCCAAATTCCCTAAATATCATTCCCTACTTCCTCGGAGACTTCCTTCCATCATCATTTGCAGATTTTCACTTCTCTGTTTGACTGTTCGCTGAAACTTTTTGAAACTTTCCCTGTTTTTTTTTTCCCATTCCTTTTTTTGTCAGGCTTTTCCCCCCAGCCTGTGTCTTATATTTCCCATTGCTAAACCTGATTGCAGTCCTCCCGACGTTACACAAGAAATGATCATCTAGCATTACCTCAAAAGAAATGATCGTCTAGCATTACCTCAACAATCTCTGTATGATTATGGTGCATCCACATCTGCTGCTGTGGGGGCAGCATGGTATGGACTACCACAAGTCCGTTGGGGGGCAAGTCTGAGCTGTCATTTGGTAGGGCCGCACATGCTGAGGGAGTTTTTTGTTCAAATAAGTCTTAATTTCATTAAACTTTTCAACATATTCATTTATAAACTTGATAATATAAAATTAGTCAGGTTAGGGTTAGGTCAGGGTTAAGTTAGGCTTAGGTCAGGGTTAAGTTAGGGTTAGGTCAGGGTTAAGTTAGGGTTAGGTCAGGGTTAAGTTAGGGTTAGGTCAGGGTTAAGTTAGGGTTAGGTCAGGGTTAATTTAGGGGTAGGTCAGGGTTAAGTTATGGTTAGGTCAAGGTTAGGTCAGGGTTAAGTTAGGGTTAGGTCAGGGTTAGGTCAAGGTTAAGTTAGGGTTAGGTGAGCCAGACTTCAATGAAATAAAAGTTTTATATTTTAAATAAATGAGAGAAAATGCCTATGATGATGTGTTTAGAATAGCTTTAATTCAAGCCCGACTGTTGCAAATGTGTTAACAGGGAAACCTTCATGCAGTAAATGAGATATGATATAGGTAAATCTATCAGTGGGTGTGGCAAGACATTGTGCCACCCAAGGTGGACTTTGAGACCCGTCCCTATGACCATGCAGTAAATGGGATGAATCATACAAAAATTGTGTGCATACATTTTACTATTTTGCATCAATGAATGCTTGAATGCCTGTCACATGAGCCAAAGCATTATACTTTTTGAATCTAATGGGTAATGTGCAAAAATTATTGTTTCACTGAGATCTTTTCCAAAACTATTTCTCATAGATTTTACCAAGCAAAAATCCATTTTCCGCTTCATCATCAACCGCCAACTCCACTGCACATCGTACAAGAACATTAAAGAAAGTTAAATAAGTGTGTGTCTCACATACCCAAAGAAATCTCTAGAACAGGATCCTGGCTTGCGTTGTCTGAAAAGAGGACAAAATCAGAGCTTATAGTTTTCAGGTGTTTGTAACATGTGGATTCCTTTGCAATAGATCTTTTTGGTTTATTTTCTTATTAAAAAATGTGTATCATAGATCTAGACCAGCAGTGAGATATAAATGTGACAAATGTGTATCATACATCAAGGCCAGCAATAAGATGTATTTGTAACAAATCGCAAGAGCTAACAAATTTGAAACAATGCACTTATCATAGGTCCCACTCAGTCAGATCACAGGTCCCACTCAGTCAGATCACATGTCCCACTCAGTCAGATCACAGGTCCCACTCAGTCAGATCACATGTCCCACTCAGTCAGATCACATGTCCCACTCAGTCAGATCACATGTCCCACTCAATCAAATCATGTAACAAAAACATACAAGATCAATCGCTAAAACTAAAATGGTATGTGCTCTTCTTCAATACGTTAAACACCATTAGGGTTGTAATATGTTACTGCTCAGCATCGTTCAGAGAAGTTTTGTACATTTATAACTATTTACAACGCATGAATGTATGGCTCTGTCAATCTACGTTTTAATGATTGTGTCCCCTGATTTAGTTCATAACCTGAAACAGGTGCAGCAACTCTTTCAGTTTATTTATGACATTTTTTAAAATTTAAATTTATTACCTGAGTGAGTTTCAAAATCCACACTGGAATCGGGTTCCGTCATCAGATGTACCGGATCACTCCCCGTTCTGGTTTGTAATTGTTCCCTGAGGCTCTGCAGCTGCATTTTCAAACATTCATGGCTGGCTATGTGCAGGGCTTGAATCCACGCGTCTCTCAAGTCCTCACTGCTCGCAGCAAGTCTGATTGGTTGATCCTCACCCTCAAATACTGGCATGAAAAAATAAATAGGTTAGCTTTTCAACAAATCTCTGACAACTTTTGTATGTCAAACTTTCAATTTACATTAACAAGAATCAAAACAAACAATGCTTTTTATTCCCTGACTGCTCAAGATCAACACTGAGAATATCTACATGACAACACCAGACATAGAGAATATCAACATGACAACATGAGACATAGAGAATATCAACATGACAACATGAGACATAGAGAATATCAACATGACAACACCAGTCATAGAGAATATCAACATGACAACATGAGACATAGAGAATATCAACATGACAACATGAGACATAGAGAATATCAACATGACAACATGAGACATAGAGAATATCAACATGACAACATGAGACATAGAGAATATCAACATGACAACACCAGTCATAGAGAATATCAACATGACAACACCAGTCATAGAGAATATCAACATGAAAACACCAGACATAGAGATTATTAACATGACAACATGAGACATAGAGAATATCAACATGACAACGCCAGTCATAGAGAATATCAACATGACAACATGAGACATAGAGAATATCAACATGACAACACCAGTCATAGAGAATATCAACATGACAACACCAGTCATAGAGAATATCAACATGACAACATGAGACACTGAGAATATAAACTTTACAACATCAGAAACTGAGAATATCAATATAACATCAAAAACTGAGAATATCAACATTACAACATGAGAATATCAACTTTACGGCATGAGAATATGAGAACAAAAGAAAAGAGCTGTTAAAACTATCAATTAGGTGACATACAAGGAATGGGTGGACTTTGTCTTAATTGCCCTTAAAATGACCCCCAAAAAAATTGAGGACCACTGTCCTAACTTCTATTGAGGACCACTGTCCTAACTTCTATTGAGGACCACTGTCCTAGCTTGTATTGCAGTTAAATTTAAGTCTGTATGATCTGTGCAATAATGCTTTGCTGGGGATCTTGCAAATACATAAAACATGGAAGATGTTTCAATGGCTTGTACTTGTACATAAGAGAAAGTATATAGCACCTTCAAAGTAGAATGTAAGAAAGTGCTTGTAGCTTCAATGCCTTCTACATGTGACAGAGCATTATACTTTTTTAATCTAATTGGTAGTGTGCAAAAATGATTATGTCAATGACATCTTTTCCAAAACTACTTCTCATATATTTTACCAAGCAAAAATCCATTTTCCGTTTCATCATCAACGGCCAACTCCACGGCACATCGCTCAAGAACAATTACTCCCAGGGGATCAGATTTCTAAAATTATAAGAAAAATATAAATTCAAGAGCATGTAAATTTTGTGAAAATTGTATGTAACATAAACGTAACCAGATACAGGTTACATAGACTGGCACAGGTGTATCCAAGGCACCTATTCCAGATACAGATTACATAGACTGGCATAGGTGTATCCACGGCAACTATTCCAGATACAGATTACATAGACTGGCATAGGTGTATCCAAGGCAACTATTCCAGATACAGATTACATAGACTGGCATAGGTGTATCCAAGGCAACTATTCCAGATACAGATTACATAAACTGGCATAGGTGTATCCAAGGCAACTATTCCAGATACAGATTACATAGACTGGCACAGGTGTATCCAAGGCAACTATTCCAGATACAGATTACATAGACTGGCATAGGTGTATCCAAGGCAACTATTCCAGATACAGATTACATAAACTGGCATAGGTGTATCTACGGCAACTATTTGCCCTTGTTGCCAGAAGCCACCTTATCCAAACTGACGAGAAAGAAAAGATAAAGCCATTTGTTTTGTCTTGGATTGAGATTGCTGCTGAATGCTCAAGTAGAGCTTAAAGTGATCATTATAAAAGCCGTTTAACATAAGGCTAGATAAATAAAGCATGACAAATGAAGCATGACTTACACTTTCTTTGCTTTTGAAGTAAAATAATAAGTTGCCTTTGAGTCTGATGAAACGAGAGATGTACGCTGTGGAAGAGAGGACAAGGCATACCGTATCAGCACAGACACAAATAAACACAAGATAAGATGGTGCTTGACATGTGCAGTCATTAAATAGGCTTGGAATGGTTCCAAGACAAACACGATCACGATCGGCATAAATAAGTCTATAAGCCAAGGTTCCTCAAACTACAGCATGCGGGCCAGATCCGGCCCGCCAGTGGTCATTAATCCGGCTACCCTGGCCACTGGATGAGTACAAGGGTAGTGAAGACAAAATGGATATGGATACTGACCATCTATTTAGCAGCATGGAGACCCAGAATTCCAGTTGAAATAATAATAACTTTCTTGTTTTTTTAATGGAAGTGTTCTTCATTGAAATTATTGTGTTCTTTTTTTTCCCCAGTTTTTTTATTACATTTATATTATTGCAGTGTGCATAGAATCTCATTCAAAGTATTTTTTAAACCATAGTCCGGTCCCCAACAGTGTCTGTGAGGCAGTGAACCGGTCCCCAACAGTGTCTGTGAGGCAGTGAGCAGGCCCCCAACAGTGTCTGTGAGGCAGTGAACCGGTCCCCAACAGTATCTGTGAGGCAGTGAGCAGGCCCCCAACAGTGTCTGTGAGGCAGTGAACCGGTCCCCAACAGTGTCTGTGAGGCAGTGAGCAGGCCCCCAACAGTGTCTGTGAGGCAGTGAACCGGTCCCCAACAGTGTCTGTGAGGCAGTGAACCGGCCCCCAAGTGCTCTACGACCTTTTTTCACTCACTGCACACCTAGAACCTTCCCAGAATTCAGTGGCACACCACAATTAAAACATGCAGGACAAGAAAGAGTATGTCTGTTGTTTCACTGTAGCCTACCAACATTTTATAATATAAAATAAAATAGCTTTCACATTTTAAGCTTGAATATCAATAGAACAAAAAAGAAATTATGTTTTTAAAATACCTTTTCATTATCTTTGTTTTATTTTTGGTGTTTTTTTTTTGTATTTGTTTTTTTTACACAACGGCTTTTATCCAGTTTGAAGAGGTATTTTTAAAATTAATTTTATCAACACTGCATGTATACATTCCCATTAAAACACCAAAATTTAAATAGTCTTTTGATACAAATAAAAAATCAGCCATTGATTTGCGTACGCTAGCGGCAGGGCAGCATGCACAGTACAGGGGGATCAAAGGCTGAGGCGACAGAGATGTATTTTACTCTGTCACTTCAAACACATTAAAGTCCCGTATCATCGCATACCGGTTGCAGAGCTCTTGTCTAAGGGACAGTACACCGACCGATTATTAAAAAGTTTGAGGACACCTTCTGCTAGCAATTTTCAGCTTACATTACAAATAAATAATACTTAAAACTATATATATATACAACAGTAATAACTAAGAATACAATTAGTATAATAGTCCAAGTAATTAACACATTTAAAACAAGCCATTTCACAGACCAGTTAAAAAAAGCATTCTTTTACGTAGTGATAAATTATTCTGTCCATGATAGCTATATGCTACAATGGTAAAACATAGATACTACATTTATAAAGGTAATAGGTAATTTTTTTTAAACACATGTCAGAATCAGAAAATAATAGTTTTTATCAGATTTATACCATCAGATTAAATGACTGTACAATCAGATTAAATGACTATACAATCAGATTAAATGACTACACATTAACATTTAAAAATAAAAATTCAAAAAAGTAAATACCTTCTGATTTCTTAAAAAACCCTTCTTGTTTGTCTTTCATAAGGAGATAACCTTCTTTGTCATACTTTAAGGCTTGTTGGACTACTAATGCCAACTCTTTAGAGTTGAAACGCATATTGAAAAGTTGTTTATTTCTTGTCTGTGATATTTTTATTGTCCTTCCTTAGAGAAACTGTAAGACTGAAATGAAAATATAAAGAAATGTAACCCTTTTATTTCAAAGTAGACTAGAAAAATCTTTTCATCAATTCATTTAATATTTAAGGGAAGAGATATCAGCAGTTAAACTAAAATAAAGTCTAGAAGGCCGCTGTGCTCCCTACGCTTCTCTATGCATGTGAAATGTAGTAGACAGTCTATTAACGCCCTGCAATGAAGCCGAACCCTTTCGACATGACAAGCCTCAGAAAAATCCTCAACATCAAATAGCAGGACAAGGTCCTAGACATTGTGGTGCTCACTCAGGCAGTTATCCTCAGCATCTATACCATTTTAATGAAGTACCCTCTTCAATGGACAGGACATGTTGTGAGAATGTCAGACAAATGCTAGCTTAAAAGTTTACTAAAAGAAGATTTTATGGCCATTTCGAGTACTCATTCCCTTTTTCCTAACCCGATTGCAGTCTCTCCCTCTTATTACCATGATTAAACTGGTCGTGATCGATTTCAACAGATGATATAACTTATAAGCAAGTTAATATTTTAAGAAAAAGATTTTAGGTGCTAATTTTTGTACACCGCAATGGTCAAAATTTTGTTACAAAATTTATGGTTCCCTCTCCCCACATTTATGTTTATTTCAAGTCACAAGAAATCATAAGTTTTAGGTACTATGATGACAATCAAATAAAGTCATAAAATTGACCAAATAAATCTTTTGGCAAAAAAATGAGAAAGAGAAACAATCTAAGAGTAAGAGGGTTTCTCACAATGAAAATTACAATTAAAAATTATTCACAAATAAAATCAGATAAAAATAAATTCACTTACAAAAATCTGGTTCTGTTTTTGTTAGATATTAATAGTTAATATTCAATACATATTTATTGTTAAAATTTGTTATTGAAACAAATGAAATATTCTTCAAATATAGATATGGAAGGCTTGCTGATTGCAAACATTTTAAGATTAACAATTGCATAAAATTAGATTTTTTCAAAACAGTATTAAACATTATGAAATTATTTTTAAGCATTGAATCAATAATAATTGAATTAGAAATAGACTCCATGCCAAAAATGAGAAGCATTTTAAACATAATTTACTTAAGGCATATGCTTCATGAACCATTAAAATCGAATCACTGTAGATCATTGTAGCCTGTTAGTCTAAATAAGCATTTCCCAAATGCCAGGACACTTGAACTAACTTAGCCTAAACTTAGTCTAACTAACTAACGCACATATTCTGGTGAAGGTCTGAGATTACTCTCTTATGACCCCGGCTAGTAAATTGGCTATCAACTCCATCTGTTGAGCTGAGCCATACAACATTTCCCTCACAAAGGACCCTCCAACCGCCCTGGCTTCCCCCGGGAGATCTAGTGCGGGACACTCCGTCAACAGATGTTCTAAGGTCTCTGGGGCCAGGCTGCAGTGCCGGCAGGTAGGATCTCTGTTGTTGTCCAACCTCCAGAAATATGTGCGCAGGGGGCAGTGCTCGGTGCGCATCTGCGTTACTAGACTCTGCACTCTACGACCTAACCCCCACCATGAGTCTTGTTTGCTAGGAGTAGGCAAGTTCGAATAGACGCCTCTGGCGGTCGTGTTGTCAGCCCATTGCCTGTACCACTTCTGCCTGAAGTGGTCCGCCAGGCAGTTTTTGACTCCCAAGAAAGTCATTGGTACTTCTGGCTGAGGCTGGGCTGCCCCGGTTTTCGCCAGAGTGTCAGCTATCTCATTGCCACTGATGTTGACATGCCCTGGTATCCATTGCATTTCAACCTTGCACCCTATTTCATCAAGTCTGCATATGTCGTTGTGAATGACGTCGACCAAGCTTGTCTAACTGAGTTGTTCTATGTGACAATACAATAAAAGTATTTTATTGTTCCAAATAAATGCCAATTTTTTAAGATTGGCATTTTCTCATCAGCACATATATATAAATATTCTTACCAATATAACATTTAATAGCGTTAGATTACCATTAAATTATTAAATATTTAAGTTTTTAAACAAATAAAAATTAATAATAAAAAATTAAGGTAGGCCTAGTCTAAAAAAAGAAGTCTAAGAATTAGTAATTAGACTTACGATATACTTACTAGGGTAGTAGTAGTATTTGTAGGCAGCAGTGTAGGGGTAGTAGAAGTAGTATTACTTTAGTCTATAATAATAGTTTATACTTCAAATACTTAACTTAAGTAACTTAAGTTGTAGTAGGCAGTAGTCTCTGAGTAGTAGCGGTGTAGGCGTAGGCTAGGCAGACCTTAAGATAATTAAGTCTTAATTAAATAAATAAGTTAGCGTAGGCCTATAATTTATAGGTCCTAATCACCAACTAGAATACTAATTTATCTGAGCCTAAAAATAAACTAAATTACATGCAGTCAGTGTGAGTGAATCAGAACGAAAGAATTACATTTTGTTTTCCTTTTAAGCAACTTTGACTATAGTTTTAGTAAGCATAAACATAGCCTACAGTGCTGCCATTCACATGCGTAAGAATTCCCCAGGTTCAGTCTAAATATTTCCCAAGATTTCTCTAGACGATAATATTTAAATTAAAAGATCGTTATGCAACGGTGAAAAAAAAGGGGGGGGGGGATATCCGCGACCCACTGTATGTACTCTGGTACTCTGTATACCTGCAACTATTTCCCTACTGACTGACAAAAATAAACTTTTGTTATCACAGCAACCGCGGTAAGGTAATATTATCATCTTAGAGTTACCACCGCAGTTAACTTTCTAAATTTCTTTTTGTTCCAACCAATGACGAGAAGTGAAAAGTTCATGTATGGAATCAGTAGCGATCACGAAGGCATCAAATTTGAAGGCTTTAAAATACCCCAAGAGCCTAATAATACAATTCTAACTCAGCAGTTCTCAAACTTTTTAATGTTGCAGCACATTTACAACATTCAACTATCCACGCCAACTAGCCACCGACCGAAAGTGATTTTATGATTTCGGCCGAAACCGAAATTGGGGTCGAAATTTAAAAATGACTTTCAGCCAAAACCGAAATTAAACCGAAAGTTAACATTTCCGAAATTCGGTCGGTCTCTAACGCCAACTCAACTGGATTAGTGCTCATCATCAGTGCACATTCAACTATCCACTCCAACTCAACTGGATTAGAGCTCACCATCAGTGCACATTCAACTGTCCACTCAAACTCAACTGGATTAGAGCTCACCATCAGTGCACATTCAACTGTCCACTCCAACTCAACTGGATTAGTGCTCACCATCAGTGCACATTCAACTGTCCACTCCAACTCAACTGGATTAGAGCTCACCATCAGTGCACATTCAACTGTCCACTCCAACTCAACTGGATTAGAGCTCACCATCAGTGCACATTCAACTGTCCACGCCAACTCTTTCAGTTAAGTCAATTGCTTCACTTATTAAATGAGTGTTACATTTCATTCCTATGACAGAAATTAGAAATGACCACCCCCAGAGAGAGAGTGAGAGAGAGAGAGAGAGAGAGAGAGAGAGAGAGAGAGAGAGAGAGAGAGTGGAGAGAGAGTGATAGTGTGTAGTAGACAGTAAGCATGTGAAATGAAAAATTACTGGTATGTAGAATTGGTGACGTCATAACCAAAGATATGCCAGGTCAAATGACTGCACACATATGAAGTACATGATTTTTTTTAAAAATGAATTTTCATTTAGCTTACATTTAGTTTCGCACTAATCGCTAGTCAGTTTTCTGTTCATTTCAGGTAAGATATAAAAAAAAATTATGTTTAAAATAAAAAGATAATAGCCTGCTGGTACATGCACATTTATCTCTCTCCATGGGCTAAAACATATTGTAGAGAATTAGAAAATAATTCTTTAAAAAAAACAAAATAAAACAAAAAGTGTGGCTGGTTCTGTTTTTATTTTGTATCTAGTTTTTACCCAGATACTCGGCCTTCCGGGTACCCGGGTCAGCACCCGGATCAGCCCTCGATTTCTACTGACTTCAAATTTCCCAAACTTTTTTTTTGGCTTTTCGTTTTCAGTAGTATTCCCCAATTCCTCAAGAGGGTACTGAATTCCCAAGATGTTGGGGTATTTCCCAAGGTATGGTAGCACTAAATTGTTTTAGATCACTTTTTCTTTCCTAGACTAAATTGCCGCAAAACGTCCATAAATACGGAATAAACTAGACAAGACATTTTTAAAAGATCGAAAATTTAACAAACCAATTTTTTATTTTTTAGTTTCCCTTTTTTTTAAAAAAACCATTGGCATATCTGGGAATGCTTTCTCAACTTTCTGTTTCCCAGTAGGCTGACCATGCACCCCGGTTTGACCGGGATCGTCCGGTTAAGCCGTTTACCAAATTTGTCTCGTCTTCTTGTCCGCTTTGATACTCTGTCACGGTCGTATGTAGCTTTGATATTCTGTCACGGTCGTCGATAGCTTTGATACTCTGTCACGGTCGTATGTAGCTTTGATATTCTGTCACGGTCGTCGGTAGCTTTGATACTCTGTCACGGTCGTCGGTAGCTTTGATACTCTGTCACGGTCGTATGTAGCTTTGATATTCTGTCACGGTCGTCGGTAGCTTTGATACTCTGTCACGGTCGTATGTAGCTTTGATATTCTGTCACGGTCGTCGGTAGCTTTGATACTCTGTCACGGTCGTATGTAGCTTTGATACTTTGTCACGGTCGTATGTAGCTTTGATATTCTGTCACGGTCGTATGTAGCTTTGATATTCTGTCACGGTCGTCGGTAGCTTTGATACTCTGTCACGGTCGTCGGTAGCTTTGATACTCTGTCACGGTCGTATGTAGCTTTGATATTCTGTCACGGTCGTCGATAGTCTGTCACGGTCGTATGTAGCTTTGATATTGTCAATATGTTCGAACCAACTGCCCGGGGTCTCGTCAACTTAGCCATGGGAATGTTATGAAAAGTTTTTAAAAAACAAAACAGAAATGTGTTGATGATTGAATCCCTTTATAGCGCTCGTGTCCATGCTATTTTAGCATGATCACAGTCAGCGCTACGATGCCATTAAATATATTTAAAGAAAAAAAAATGTTGAATGATTCTTAAATGATTATTTATCATTTTCAATTCCCTCAAAGACTGAGGCAAACAGTTGCATAATTTGGGCGCAACAGCTCCAAAAGAGCGCACTCCGTATGGCATTTTTCTGTGTTCCATCCACACTGGGAACTCCCAGTAAGGACTGTGTTGAAGAGCGCAGGTTTTGTATAGATACATTTTTAGAAATCAGCTCTTGAATATATTCTGGTGCAGAACCTTCTCTACAGCCGTGTGTCTGGGACAGAACCTTCTCTACAGCCGTGTGTCTGGGACAGAACCTTCTCTACAGCCGTGTGTCTGGGACAGAACCTTCTCTACAGCCGTGTGTCTGGGACAGAACCTTCTCTACAGCCCTGTGTCTGGGACAGAACCTTCTCTACAGCCGTGTGTCTGGGACAGAACCTTCTCTACAGCCGTGTGTCTGGGACAGAACCTTCTCTACAGCCGTGTGTCTGGGACAGAACCTTCTCTACAGCCGTGTGTCTGGGGCAGAATTCTGGGGTCAATGCGCCAACTCACAGGAAGCCAGTGGATAACTTTAAGAACTAGGGTGATGTGGTCAGATTTCTTTATACGCGATAAAATGCGTGGTTGAACCTTTTGGAGTCTCTGAATTAGCTTTGTGGTAAACCCCCCCCCCCCCACACCCACAACTGCCACAGTAATCGAATCCTGCTGGTGCTGTATGTTAAAATTTAAAAATTTAAGAACTAGGGGGATGTGGTTAGATTTTTTTATACGCGATAAAATGCGTGGTTGAACCTTTTGGAGTCTCTGAATTAGCTTTTTGGTAAACCCCCCCCCCCCCCACACACACAACTGCCACAGTAATCGAATCCTGATTGTGCTGTATGTTAAAATTTAATTTTTACTCGTGAAATGATGTAATTATTTATGTTTTTAGAGGTTTTCCTTCCCATATAATTTGCCTGTAACTGTCATATAATAGGAACACAAAGGTGCCATGTGCACAGTGCACTCAACCATATTCAAGTGGTCATGGGACTGGGGCCGGCCATCCCAGCAGGCACGTACCTCACCCCACAGAAGCCGGGTAGACTGATCAGAGCAACACGCTCACTGAACACGGACTTCCCCACTGACATTCCCATAAACAGTTACACCAGAAACAATTGCAAATGCTTCAAAGTGCCTCAGTGCAACACAGTGCAGTATCAATAATCTTTCTTCCCACGCACAATAATAGCATGGAACCACCCGAACGATGCCACTGTGAACTCGACATCGGTAGAAAGCTTCAAGGCTGCCCTGGCATCAGCTATGAGCTGTTAGAATAGCAACATCATATCCCCAACCGTTGCAAAGATGCCAGTACATGGATGCAGCAACGAAACATTACCAGAAGCAGAATCAAGTGTACGGAGATAGAGAAAAATCAACTACTTCCTGTTTTCTGTGTTAAAATCCCGCAGAATGACGTCATCTAGCAGACAACTACACGATACAATCACTTTCCTCTTCAATCACAGTTGGTATCGCTTTACTGCTTCTACTCAGTGGCGTGATGCGCCCATGACTTAATGAACGCGTGTTCATGTCATCGTGTCCATTAAAGTACGAAAATAAACTCTTAGACCAATGTGCTGTTTTCTTTCTTTCTTTTTTTTTTCTTTTTGGTAACGAAAAGGAAACAGTGATAAGAAGAAGTCTAGATTTAGCTTTGTTTCTGGCTGTACAGATGGCTGCGTTGTTAGCGTTTCTAGCTGCTGTGCTCGGTATGTTATGTCTTCACACATTTCCTATTGTTGTATTGTGCATGTAAAGTTATAATTTAATTGGGGGGGGGGGGGGGTTAATGAACTCGAGTTCGGTTTAAAT
>CAXITT010000224.1:840112-853478 GCA_964033795.1 Lymnaea stagnalis
AACCACAGGACCCACTGGTCTGACCTTAATGTCCAACCACAGGACCCACTGGTCTGACCTTAATGTCCAACCACAGGACCCACTGGTCTGACCTTAATGTCCAACCACAGGACCCACTGGTCTGACCTTAATGTCCAACCACAGGACCCACTGGTCTGACCTTAATGTCCAACCACAGGACCCACTGGTCTGACCTTAATGTCCAACCACAGGACCCACTGGTCTGACCTTAATGTCCAACCACAGGACCCACTGGTCTGACCTTAATGTCCAACCACAGGACCCAGTGGTCTGACCTTAATGTCCAACCACAGGACCCACTGGTCGGATCTTTACAGAAGCCGGTTTTATCAGCACACAAATTCTCTTCTATATGACGAGATGTCATTGTGTTTGGATCTTTGATCACCTAACGTGTTGTCAATAAGCGTAACCCACTTTATGAGTGCAACCCACTTTATATGTGTAACCCACTTTATATGTATAACCCACTTTATAAGTTTTACCCACTTTATGTGCAACCCACTTTATATGTGTGACCACTTTATAAGTGTGACCCAGTTATATATGTGTGACCCACTTTATATTGTGATCAAATTAATATGTGTGATCCACTTATACGTGTAACCAACTTTATAAATGTAACCAACTTTATAAATGTAACCAAATTTATAAATGTAACCCACTTTATAAATGTAACCAACTTTATAAATGTAACCCACTTTATAAATGTAACCAACTTTATAAATGTAACCCACTTTATAAATGTAACCCACTTTATAAATGTAACCAACTTTATAAATGTAACCAACTTTATAAATGTAACCAACTTTATAAATGTAACCAACTTTATAAATGTAACCAACTTTATAAATGTAACCAACTTTATAAATGTAACCAACTTTATAAATGTAACCCACTTTATAAATGTAACCCACTTTATAAATGTAACCCACTTTATATGTGTGACCACTTTATAAATGTAACCCACTTTATATGTGTGACCACTTTATATGTGTGATCCACTTTATATGTGTGACCACTTTATATGTGTGATCCACTTCATAAGTGTAACCTACTTTATAAGTGTAACCTACGTTATATGTGTAACCCACTTTGTCCATGGAGGTGGTCAAACAATCAATTAATTATAAAAGTAAATAAAAGTAAGAATAGAAAACAACCCCCCCCCCCAACCCCAAGTTAATACATTTTATAAAGAGAGGTTTAAATAAATTTAGCTATTAAAATGACTTGTGGAGTAAGATATATAAAGAGAGGTATAAATAAATGAAGTTCTTAAAATGACTTGTGGAGTAAGATATATAAAGAGAGGTATAAATAAATGAAGTTCCTATAAAATGACTTGTGAAGTAAGATATATAAAGAGAGGTATAAATAAATGAAGTTCCTATAAAATGACTTGTGAAGTAAGATATATAAAGAGAGGTATAAATAAATGAAGTTCCTATAAAATGACTTGTGAAGTAAGATATATAAAGAGAGGTATAAATAAATGAAGTTCCTATAAAATGACTTGTGAAGTAAGATATATAAAGAGAGGTATAAATAAATGAAGTTCCTATAAAATGACTTGTGAAGTAAGATATATAAAGAGAGGTATAAATAAATGAAGTTCCTATAAAATGACTTGTGAAGTAAGATATATAAAGAGAGGTATAAATAAATGAAGTTCCTATAAAATGACTTGTGAAATAAGATATATAAAGAGAGGTATAAATAAATGAAGTTCCTATCAAATGACTTGTGAAGTAAGATATATAAAGAGAGGTATAAATAAATGAAGTTCCTATCAAATGACTTGTGAAGTAAGATATATAAAGAGAGGTATAAATAAATGAAGTTCCTATCAAATGACTTGTGACGTAGGTTATTTGAAATATTCGGCCGAATGGTGTCAACAAAATACCACGGCCGGACGAGTTAACCCTAAATAATTCAACATCCCTCTGATCAAAATAGAGTTATGTCTCATGGAACCTCTGGTGAGATACATTGACTCATGGAACCTTTGGTGAGATACATTGACTCATGGAACCTCTGGTGAGATACATTGACTCATGAAACCTTTGGTGAGATACATTGACTCATGGAACCTCTGGTGAGATACATTGACTCATGAAACCTCTGGTGAGATACATTGACTCATGGAACCTCTGGTGAGATACATTGACTCATGGAACCTCTGGTGAGATACATTGACTCATGAAACCTCTGGTGAGATACATTGACTCATGGAACCTCTGGTGAGATACATTGACTCATGAAACGTCTGCTGAGATACATTGACTCATGGAACCTCTGGTGAGATACATTGACTCATGGAACCTTTGGTGAGATACATTGACTCATGAAACCTCTGGTGAGATACATTGACTCATGGAACCTTTGGTGAGATACATTGACTCATGAAACCTCTGGTGAGATACATTGACTCATGGAACCTCTGGTGAGATACATTGACTCATGGAACCTCTGGTGAGATACATTGACTCATGGAACCTCTGGTGAGATACATTGACTCATGCAACCTCTGGTGAGATACATTGACTCATGATCAAGATGGTGGCTTGTGGTGTTATGGCTTGATGCTCTCAGATGTGTTCAGACGTGTTCAACGGGAATGGCCCAGAAAATAATCGTAGTTTGCAGAGATGCGTCGACAGGTCACATAGCCATGAAGGTGAGGGCCACTTCTCTGCTGACATGCGTCGACAGGTCACATAGCCATGAAGGTGAGGGCCACTTCTCTGCCAACATCGACTCAAGAGGTTTTTAACCCACGGTCCACGGACACCGTGGGGGTCATTGGAAAAAGAGCCAGCGGGCCTGAGCACTGCATTTCATCATTGGACATTGTAAGTTAATCCGCCAGCTTCAGCTGTCTGGCACAGGGGTCTATAGAACAATAAAGGTTTAAGGACCCCTGATTTACATTAAGAAATCCATTTTCATTTAATTACCAGCTGATGTAAAAAACAGGTCGAGGTTTAATTACGGGCACAAGAGCATGATTAAAACCTCACTAACTTTTTGTGCCCCACATTTTGTGTGGGCGTGTGTTGTTGTTTTTGTGTGTGTGTGTGGGGTGGGAGGGTGTGGGGGTGGGTGTGGGGGGAGGGGGATTTTGTGAATTTAATTTATTTTATCAGACTGCTTGTCTTGAGAACCGCTGGTGGGCTCACAGGTATGAGGTGGATGGAGCGGTGATCCATGCAGTGGCGCAGCTACGGTTATTTCCGCCCGGGGTGGGTTCAATAATTTTGCCACCCCTTGTTTCCGAAAAGGGATCACCCCCTTCCTAGCTTTGGAGATAAAGGGTTGTATTACAATGCAAACATGAAGTTACAACATACAACACGCAAAGGGAAAGCAAACTTAAACCGATACAGAAAGGTATTTCTTGTGATGCGTATCCGGAAATTTGATCGAAAGAAATTTCGTCGACGGTAAATTGATCGACGGTAATTTGATCGAACAGAAATTTGGTCGAATCTCTATTTCAGTTCACACGTTTAAATTTTCGTCAAATTTCTTTTTGAACACATTATTCTATATAGTAAAACTAACAAAATAATGCGTTCAAAAAGAAATTTGAAGCAAAATTTTAACGTAAAAACTGAAGAAATTTGACGAAAATTTTAACGAGTGAACTGAAATAGAGATTCGACCAAATTTTCGTTCGATCAAATTACCGTCGATCAATTTACCGTCGATGAAATTACTTTCGATCAAATTTCCGGTAACCCTTGTGATTGTAGTACCCTTGTAGTACCAAAATAAACTGTAACATTCCACGTGAACTATCGCATATGGAAAACAATTTGAGCAACTAGGCATTTTGATAATGTTTACTCGGTCGGGAAACTCTCAGTCAGGCGATGAAAAATCCTTTGGTGAAACAAACTAAAGCACGTGAGACCCTCCAGGTGTGTGTGTGTGTGTGTGTGTGTGTGTGTTGATGATTTATCAGAGCTTCTGTTCCCAGATTAAGATCTATAAATAACTTATATGTTACTTTATCGGAAAAGTTAACTTTAGCACCAAAGTTAATTTTTGTTTTAACATAATTTTTTGTTAAATTGATACCTAAAGATGAAAAAAACTCTCGCTCCCAACTTGTTGTCTCAACAGCCGGAGTAAGCTGTCAGTTACCTTACCATGACGCCCACTGTCAAAACAAACAGGTCATTGTGCATCTCTTTAACTGGAAGTGGACTGAGATAGCGAAGGAGTGCGAACGCTTCCTGGGACCTAAGGGTTTTTGTGGAGTGCAGGTGAGTTGGCGCGGATGGTTGAATGTGCAGGTGAAATGGAAGGGATGGTTGAATGTGCAGGTGAAATGGAAGGGATGGTTGAATGTGCAGGTGAAATGGAAAGGATGGTTGAATGTGCAAGTGAAATGGAAAGGATGGTTGAATGTGCAGGTGAAATGGAAAGGATGGTTGAATGTGCAGGTGAAATGGAAAGGATGGTTGAATGTGCAGGTGAAATGGAAAGGATGGTTGAATGTGCAGGTGAAATGGAAGGATGGTTGAATGTGCAGGTGAAATGGAAGGGATGGTTGAATGTGCAGGTGAAATGGAAAGGATGGTTGAATGTGCAAGTGAAATGGAAGGGATGGTTGAATGTGCAGGTGAAATGGAAGGGATGGTTGAATGTGCAGGTGAAATGGAAGGGATGGTTGAATGTGCACCACTTTACCTTCCCTACCAACTTACACGTCCACTTTAGGAAGGGATGGTTGAATGTGCAGGTGAAATGGAAGGGATGGTTGAATGTGCAGGTGAAATGGAAGGGATGGTTGAATGTTCAGGTGAAATGGAAGGGATGGTTGAATGTGCAGGTGAAATGTAAAGGATGGTTGAATGTGAAGGTGAAATGGAAGGGATGGTTGAATGTGCAGGTGAAATGGAAGGGATGGTTGAATGTGCAGGTGAAATGGAAGGGATGGTTGAATGTGCAGGTGAAATGGAAGGGAGGGTTGAATGTTCCAGTGAAAAGGAAGGGATGGTTGAATGTGCAGGTGAAATGGAAAGGATGGTTGAATGTGTAGGGGAAATGGAAGGGATGGTTGAATGTGCAGGTGAAACGGAAAGGATGGTTGAATGTGCAGGTGAAATGGAAAGGATGGTTGAATGTGCAGGTGTGTTGTGGTGGTTAGACAACAGATAACATACATCGTTGTATTTGTATTAAAAATTTCAAGACCTCAAGGAATCAGTTGCACACCAGCTTTGAATTTACATGTCCCATAGATTTCACCCCCAAATGAGCATCTGGTAGAGAGACCGAACCGACCGTGGTCAGAAAGATATGCACCGGTCAGCTACAAGCTGACCAGCAGAAGTGGAACTGAAGCAGAACTTCGAGACATGGTCACGCGATGTAAGAGAGTCGGTGTAAGGTAACACAACACAGTATTCAATGATAAACAAATACGATTTAAACACTGTCATTTATATTCTCTTAAACGTCTTCCCACATTTTGCTGAGTGCTTCGAAAACGGAGCTGTGAACAGCAGACGCCACCGTCCATGTTAATCTCTTGTCAATGTTAATCTCTTGTCAGTGTTAATCTCTTGTCAGTGTTAATCTCTTGTCAGTGTTAATCTCTTGTCAGTGTTAATCTTTGGTCAATGTTAATCTCTTGTCAGTGTTAATCTTTGGTCAATGTTAATCTATTGTCAATGTTAATCTCTTGTCAATGTTAATCTCTTGTCAATGTTAATCTCTTGTCAGTGTTAAACTCTGGTCAATGTTAATCTCTTGTCAATGTTAATCTCTGGTCAATGTTACTCTGTGGTCAATGTTAATCTCTTGTCAATGTTAATACCTGGTCAATGCTCATTCTCCCCCCCCCCCCAACCAACATGCGTGGAGTAGAATTTTTGCAGACGTTGTCATCAATCACAAAATCTCTGGTCAATGTTACTCTGTGGTCAATGTTAATCTCTTGTCAATGTTAATACCTGGTCAATGCTCATTCTCCCCCCCCCCAACCAACATGCGTGGAGTAGAATTTATGCAGACGTTGTCATCAATCACATGGCTGGCGTCGGCTTCAGCGGCACTGGGTCTGCCGGCAGCCATTTTGACGCCAACAAAAGAGAGTTCTCTGGCGTGCCTTACAGTATCTTAGACTTCAATATGGTCGGAAGATGTCCGAATGCTGACAATAATATCCACAAGTAAGTACACAAGCCAGTTACGTTAGTCAGTGATGTAGTAATGCATTTTTAAAAAAAAATGAATTTAATTGCCACTATAATTTCAGACTTTAGTCTATGCACATTATTTGACACATACACACTAACAGGCTCCCACAAAGACACTTTACCATACCCATCAATACACCTTGTCATACCCATCAATACATTTTGTCATACCCATCAATACACGTTGTCATACCCATCAATACACGTTGTCATACCCATCAATACACGATGTCATACCCATCAATACACTTTGTCATACCCATCAATACACGATGTCATACCCATCAATACACGTTGTCATACCCATCAATACACGATGTCATACCCATCAATACACTTTTCATACCCATCAATACACGATGTCATACCCATCAATACACGTTGTCATACCCATCAATACACGATGTCATACTCATCAATACACGTTGTCATACCCATCAATACACTTTGTCATACCCATCAATACACTTTGTCATACCCATTAATACACTTTGCGATTCATATCTAACTATACATTTGATATTAGCACACTTGATATTAGCACACTTGGTATTAGCACACTTGATATTAGCACACTTGATATTAGCACACTTGATATTAGCACACTTGATATTAGCACACTTGATATTAGCACACTTGATATTATCACACTTGCAATTAACACACTTGATTTAAAACACTTGATGCTTCTCCAAAGACACAGTAACATGTTTTCATTACACTTGTTACATGAACAATTTATTATTCCCCGACTCCAGTTACGACGATGTCAATGACGTCAGAAATTGTAACATGGGAGGACTGACGGACCTGTTCCAGGAAAAGGACTGGGTCAGGTCTAAGATCGCCGACTACCTCAACAGTCTGATCGACATCGGTCTAGCCGGCTTCAGGGTGGACGCGGCCAAACACATGTGGCCTGGAGACCTGGATGTCATCTGGGGGAGGGTGAGTTAGGGTTGAAATCGAAGACCGTGGTGTCATTTGGGATATTTAAGTTGTAGTTGATATTAAAGACCTGGGTGTCATTTGGGGATATTTAAGTTGTAGTTGATATGAAAGACCTGGGTGTCATTTGGGGATATTTAAGTTGTAGTTGACATTAAAGACATGGGTGTCATGGGATGAGAGCTGCTTCTTTTTTAACGTTTAACATTTGTCTTGAGTTGAAGAAAACCATTTAAAAAAACAAACTTATTAACACTAAACGGGCTAGAAACGAAACAAACATATTCCACAATTTAAATCTTCGCTATAAAACATTAACACCTATAAAAGTATTTTTTAAAAAAAAATATTTTGGGGGTCGGGTGAGGGTGAGTAGCATTCAGAACTCACATCCACAAAGTATTGACATTGAGATTGAATTTAAAAAAAATAAAAATTGCCATTTCGTTTTTTTAAAATGTCATCTTGCCCTACCATGGCTTTCTGTGGCTCTACTTTACAAAGAAGGAGACGATCTGAGATTTCTACAAACGTCGCCGTATGTTCGCTTTGATAAAAAGACAACAACACTGTCACTAAATACTCTACATGACACCCACAACACTGTCACTAAATACTCTACATGACACCCACAACACTGTCACTAAATACTCTACATGACACCCACAACACTGTCACTAAATACTCTACATGACACCTACAACACTGTCACTAAATACTCTACATGACACCTTCAACACTGTCACTAAATACTCTACATGACACCTTCAACACTGTCACTAAATACTCTACATGACACCTTCAACACTGTCACTAAATACTCTACATGACACCCACAACACTGTCACTAAATACTCTACATGACACCCACAACACTGTCACTAAATACTCTACATGACACCTACAACACTGTCACTAAATACTCTACATGACACCTTCAACACTGTCACTAAATACTCTACATGACACCTTCAACACTGTCACTAAATACTCTACATGACACCTTCAACACTGTCACTAAATACTCTACATGACACCCACAACACTGTCACTAAATACTCTACATGACACCCACAACACTGTCACTAAATACTCTACATGACACCTACAACACTGTCACTAAATACTCTACATGACACCTACAACACTGTCACTAAATACTCTACATGACACCTACAACACTGTCACTAAATACTCTACATGACACCTACAACACTGTCACTAAATACTCTACATGACACCTTCAACACTGTCACTAAATACTCTACATGACACCTTCCATTTCAGTTGCACTCCGTGGACGGAGGTCGGCCGTTTGTGTATCAAGAAGTCATAGCAGGGGGCGCAGTGCACGCGTCAGAGTATTATCACCTAGGATACGTCTGTGGTAACTAAGATACACGATACATATTATCATCACCTGGGATACGCACGTGGCAACTGCGGAGGTGGGGGTTGGTGGTGGGAAAGAAAGGGGGGGGGGGCTGGAAGTAATCTAAATTGAATTGGATATAATTGGATATCTGAGACTATCTTGAAAGACTTTTTGAGACCTTTTCTTTTGAAGAGTCCAGTTGTATTCCCAGCACAGATTTGGACTCGAAGAGACGTTCAGTTGAAATTCCTGGATATTTGACTCGTTCTTTTATTCAGAATTCAACTACGGGGAACAAGTGAAGCACGCGATCAACAACTTCAATGACCTCAGGGGCGTGGTGCACCTGGACTGGGGCATGGCCCCCACCGAGCACGCCTTTGTTTTTGTTGACAACCACGACAACCAGAGGGGAGGACAGCTCCACTTTGATGTAAGGTTGCTGGTTGGCAGGTTGATGTAAGGTTGTTTTTTGTATGTTGATGTAAGATTGCTGTTTGTATGTTGATGTAAGATTGCTTTTTGATCTGTCTAGGGTTTGTTTGTATCTGTATGGGGATTGTTTGTATCTGTCTGGGGTTTGTTTGTAAATGTCGAGGGTATGTTTGTATCTGTCTGGGGTATGTTTGTATCTGTCTAGGGTTTGTTTGTATCTGTATGGGGTTTGTTTGTATCTGTCTGGGGTTTGTTTGTAACTGTCGAGGGTATGTTTGTATCTGTCTGGGGTATGTTTGTATCTGTCTAGGGTTTGTTTGTATCTGTATGGGGTTTGTTTGTATCTGTCTGGGGTTTGTTTGTAACTGTCGAGGGTATGTTTGTATCTGTCTGGGGTTTGTTTGTATCTGTATGGGGTTTGTTTGTAACTGTCGAGGCTTTTTTTGTATCTGTCTGGGGTTTGTATCTGTCTGGGGTATGTTTGTATAGTTAAAAGGGAAACAGATCACCCGACGCTATCATAAGTCACATTGAATGGTTTCACAAATCTTTCAAATGTTTGCTAAGCCACATGTTGACGTCATTGCGGCCTACAATAGGGATAGTGAAACGATACTTTGCAGTCCTCATTTAAGCCTAACAATTATCAGAGCCAGAATAGCAGTTATAATATTATAGAATAATAATATATTTAAAATAAGAAAATAAATAAATTATCAAATTATAAAAACTTAAAAACGGAACTATTTTCTATATTAATAAATTATCGGTACAAATTTATGAGAATTAACTGTGTCGATATGGTAAATTTTGACATTATTATTCAATTAATATAATTATATTAATGAACATAATTTCAAAAATGAAAATTGAAGATTTTGATTAAATTAAGAGAGTTTCTAGAATTCTGGAATGGTATTTGATGTAAGCCTTTTGCAGACGATTGCTTAATGCCCAATTACCCCCCCCCCCTCCCCCCCTTTTTCGGACACACACACACAACTTCCAGAATCCCGCAGAGTACAAGCGAGCTGTGGCCTTCACCTTGGCCTTCAACTACGGCTTCGCGAGGGTCATGAGCAGCTACTACTTCACGGACCGTTCCCAGCCTCCCCCGCACGACGGCGACGTCATCAAGGATGTCACCATCAACAGCGATGGTACCTGCGGCAATGGATGGGTCTGTGAGCATAGGTAGGCGATGGTACCTGTGGCAATGGATGGGTCTGTGAGCACAGGTAGGGGATGGTACCTGTGACAATGGATGGTTCTGTGAGCACAGGTAGGCGATGGTACCTGCGGCAATGGATGGGTCTGTGCGCACAGGTAGGCGATGGTACCTGCGGCAATGGATGGGTCTGTGAGCACAGGTAGGCGATGGTACCTGTGGCAATGGATGGGTCTGTGCGCACAGGTAGGCGAGAACTTCTGAAGATGAGGCATTCATGCGGCATGTTGCATGAAAGCCTACTGTGTAAGCTTCAAATAAGTTATAAGTTGGTTCCTACAAACGTATGTTGCTTGTTACAGATTAGTTTTCATGTGCAAAACTTGTGTGTTCCCAATGTTTACAATTGTTGCTCAACGCTTAATATGGTAATAGAGGCGAGAGATCGCAATCAGGTTATAAAAAAAAAAGGAAATGAATGAAGCAAAGCATGGGAAAACCTTAAAGAAGAACGAAACAAAACAAAGAACGTGTCGGCGGGAAGCCTGCTTCCGCCAACAAACAACAGTAAAAAAAGAAAAAAACTAGAATTCAATAAAAACCAGCACTTAGCTGTGACGTAGTATCCGAGAGGCCAGCAAGACGCACAGCCGCATCCTGCTTGCTGTGCTGCTCTCATTTCCTTTTCTTTAGAGATCAATACGCCCTCTGAGTTGTTGTTGTTCAATGCACCAGGTGGCAGGTGATCGCCAACATGGTCAGGTACAGGAATGACGTCCTCAACACCGGCATCACCAACTGGAACGTCCAAGGCGACGTCATGTGGTTCAGCAGGGGCAACGTCGGCTTCTTTGCCATGGGCAAAGCCACTTTCAACAAACACATCAACACAGGTACAAACTAGAAAAAAATTTCAACAAACACATCAACACAGGTACAAACAAACAAAATATTTCAAGAAACACATCGAGACAGGCACAAACACGAAATATATTTCTGCAAACACATTTGCACAGGTACAAACACTAAATATATTTCAAGAAACACATTTACACAGGTACAAAACATATTAACACAGAAACAAACACAAAACATATTTCAACAAACATATTTACACAGGGACAAACACTAAATCTATTTTAATTTGATTAAAATTAAAATACCTAGATGAATAGACAGATTAGCATTGTCACAAACTTTCTTTAACGTTAACCGGAAATTTGTACGAAACTAATTTGTACGAAACACTCTGTTTCACGTAGGAATGTTGTTTGAGAGTAAGTTGGTTTCCAGCAGAAGTTTATTCAAAATGGACTTTGTTCCGCGGAGATTTGTTCGAATGGCATTTTTTTAAAAAGTTTTATTTTATTTGTTTCATTTCCCCAGGCCTGCCCGCTGGTCAGTACTGTGACCTCATCAGCGACTGCGCTAAGAAGATCACTGTTGACAGCAACGGGATGGCTGATATCAGCCCCCACAGTGCGACTGACCCATTTGTCGCTTTTACTACAAGTGAGCGCAACTTTTGTTCATCAGATTGTTCATTCACAAAATAGTGCATCCGTTGTTGGACAAACTAGAATCTCAACTGATAAGCCTGTTGGAAATATCAATGTGATGTTGGTGGTGTCAACACACACACACACACACAGTTGCAATGTAAAATATACTTTTTATATATGTTTCCCTCAGTATTTTGTCCTTGTCTGCTGCATTTTTTAATATACATATACCAAGCTCGAACATCAGACAACTCAGAGATTGTTTCGCGATGGAATACGGGTAGAAAACAGAGATGAAAAATGTGGACTGGACGAGTCACCGACGCCATTTCGCCGTACTGGTCAACAACGCTGAAGGCGTTGGTGGAAGAATGGGCAAAAGCGCGAAGGAAGGCGGACAAAAGCGCGAAGGAAGGCGGACAAAAGCGCGAAGGAAATGGACGGAAGTCTGCCAAGAAATCCGCAAAGCACAATAATATCCTAACTCACTGCATCATAATATTTTAATTCTGTCGCAAATTTCAATGCATTCAATTCAATCGCCACAAAATACTTTCAGATGATCAAAGAGTTGCTTTTCTTTCTGAACTAGTTCCTACAGGTTTGAGGTATTAGCAAACAGAGTTACAATGTTACTTCAATGTTTGTTACGATGTTACTTCAATGTGTGTTACGATGTTACTTCAATGTGTGTTACGATGTTACTTCAATGTGTGTTACGATGTTACTTCAATGTGTGTTACGATGTTACTTCAATGTGTGTTACGATGTTACTTCAATGTGTGTTATGATGTTACTTCAATGTGTGTTACGATGTTACTTCAATGTGTGTTACGATGTTACTTCAATGTGTGTTACGATGTTACTTCAATGTGTGTTACGATGTTACTTCAATGTGTGTTACGATGTTACTTCATGTGTGTTACGATGTTACTTCAATGTGTGTTACGATGCTACTTCAATGTGTGTTACGATGTTACTTCAATGTGTGTTACGATGTTACTTCAATGTGTGTTACGATGTTACTTCAATGTGTGTTACGATGTTACTTCAATGTGTGTTCAATTTTTTTTGTTGTGTTTTTATTTTTGTCATGAAGAAAGTAAAAATGGCGGCAGTGGAGCACCACCAGAACAGACACAGACTTATAAAGCACCGGCTCAGACATACTTCAGGAAGACAGTGATACTGATTGAAGCTGAGACCTCACCTGAACAGGATGTCTTTATACGTGGCGGGATAGACCAGAATCACCGGCCAGGTATTTTTTAGACCACAGGCCAGGTATTTTTAGACCACAGCCACAGCCAGGTATTTTTTGACCACAGCCACAGCCAGGTATTTTTTAGACCATAATCACCGGCCAGGTATATTTTAGACCACAATCACCGGCCAGGTATATTTTAGACCACAATCACCGGCCAGGTATATTTTAGACCACAATCACCGGCCAGGTATATTTTAGACCACAATCACCGGCCAGGTATATTTTAGACCACAATCACCAGCCAGGTATATTTTAGACCACAATCACCGGCCAGGTATATTTTAGACCACAATCACCGGCCAGGTATTTTTTAGACCACAGGCCAGGTATTTTTAGACCACAGCCACAGCCAGGTATTTTTTGACCACAGCCACAGCCAGGTATTTTTTAGACCATAATCACCGGCCAGGTATATTTTAGACCACAATCACC
>CAXITT010000224.1:854084-891886 GCA_964033795.1 Lymnaea stagnalis
GGGGGGGGGGGGGGGGGGGGGGGGGGGGGGGGGGGGGGGGGGGGGGGAGGTTGGTATGATGATGTCATGATTTACTATTTTGCATTGAAGGCTCACAAGATGATTGTATACGTGGAGGTCTTAACTGGGTGACGTTAGCTACAATCTGCCGATTACAATCAAGTATTACATATATCTCTATAAATTAGAGGGAAAAAAGCTATTGTGATTGGTTTTCCTAAAATCTTAGTATCGAACTGGATACAGCCCCACCCCCACACGCCCCCACCCCCACATGTTTTTACACACATTTATTTTTTTTCTTTGGCAATACTTGGTTTCAATCACAGTGACCATCGGATGCCTGGCCATGAAACAAACAATTAAGAAGTCTTTGAACTTCAACAATCTGACGAGGGGAAAGGTCATCTTTTAATTTGATGGACAAATCGTGTCTATTTATTTCATGTGGCTCATTTTGTTTTCAAAATATTTTCTCAAGACAACTCAATGGAAGACTCTCTTCTTCAGTAGATTTAAATTTTTATCGGTCACTGTCTTGAAATGGATATTGAATCCAATCCAAAATTTAGCGATATTATCATGATAAAATCAATAAACTTAATTTAGTGAGGACTCCCCAAGGTGCCCATTTTGAGAACCCTTTTAAGTATGTCATTTATCATAATCTGGCGTATATGATTCTGAGAATATTCCCATGTTTAAGAAGCAATTTTCTTTTTCAATCACTTAGAACCATCGATCTGTATGTTACAAACTATGCATTCTGTCATACACTAGACTGTATTCATGGTATGTAACAATCTACGCACTGTGGAATACACTAGACTGTATTCATGGTATGTAACAATCTACGCACTGTGGAATACACTAGACTGTATTCATGATATGTTACAATCTCTGCACTCTATCATACACAAGACTGTGTTTCAGGCTGTGAGAATGATGCCAGACTGAGTGCCTGCAGCATTCCCATCAGACACATTGCCCTAGGCAACAGCTCTCACTATGAAAAGGTACGGAACTCTCAAATTAATCCCATAGTTGTTATTACCGGCTCTGGCTTACGAAGTGGGATCTGGACGACCCACCCTGGGTGACACTTTTTGTCCCGCTTCATTGCGGGTCGGTATTTTTGGCCAACGGCACATAACATTTTCGCGGAAGGGGTGCCCAAAAATCTTGGCCCTCCCGGGCGGCACTGCCCTAGTTACGCCCATGGTTACCAGCACAACGCTAGACTCAAACCAAGGAACCGGGAAGCTGCGAACAACCAAACCTTGTAATAATTTTATGGCGGAGCTGAGAGACGATGGTGGCGCCTCTGACTCACAAACAAGACAGCGAGTTGATGTTTCTCTAAGGCCATCCCCAACTG
This sequence comes from Lymnaea stagnalis, assembly GCA_964033795.1. Lineage (NCBI taxonomy): Eukaryota > Metazoa > Mollusca > Gastropoda > Lymnaeidae > Lymnaea > Lymnaea stagnalis. The sequence continues at coordinate 855,463 of CAXITT010000224.1, forward strand.
TGGCCCCAAGAGACGAGAGAGACCCATCAGCCCCAACAAAACAGATTCTATTGGGAGAGCAAGGCCCCTCAACCTCCGAAGCAATCAGCAAGAATCGACTTGAATAAAAATGAAGCCGTCCGCAGCATCTTGAAACACACACCCACACATGTCGCGAAACAGCCCCTGAAACATAGTTTTCGTCTAAATCCTTTATAAAATGTAATATGTGGGGTAGGTGGGGGCTGAGAATATACACATACAAGAAACGCACTTTATAAGAATCCCAATTAGTGCCCCTCCCCCCCGCCCATTTCTTACCCCCCCCCCCTTGCACTATATGAATATTATAATGACCCACCCGTTTTCACACCGCGAATTTATTTCCAAAACTAATTCAGAAAAAAAGAAAACAGAACAACATATACCTGCACTAAACTCTCTGGCGATTGGTTTTGGTTTTTTGTTTTAAACAATCTCATTTCACGCAGTTTTTGGTTGGGGGGGGGGGGGTTTTATTTGGTGAAATCAGTGACGTCATATTTCCTTCATCTTCCCCTTGACAAACAAGAAGAAACGATTTTTTGGAGGTTTATGGCGAGGCATGAATTTCGATACAATATGTGGTCATTGGCAATGCGTCTATGTGCCATGTTTCAGCTCGATAGGTTGACGGGAAGTGGGTCAATAAGCCGGCGGAAGATTTTTGCCCTACACCCACAAAAGCGGAGTNTGGTGGTTAGGGGGGGGGGGTGAAAACTTGACAGAATGTGTTGTCTTCGGCAACGCGTCTATGCGCCAAGTTTCAGCGCGATAGGTCGACGAGAAGTGGGTCGATGAGCCGTCCGAAGATGTTGCCACCCGGCCAGAAAGAAACACACCATCAAAGGCGCAGTTAGTAATATAAAGAATTGAAAACAAAGTTAGGCGCCAAAAGGGGACGACAGGTTTTAATGGCTGCGCGCGCGTCGCTTAGATACCTTTAAGTGGAAGTTTTGCCCTACTTATGAACATGGTCTCTCAACTTCCAGATGAACGCGTGGTCGGTTGGCGACACCTACTTGGACTGGCACGGCGCGGAGCTCCACCAAGGTGAACACAACCAGCAGCGGGCCTACGGGACACCCACAGCGTGGACCACCGACAGTGCCGCGGACGTCGGCTACAACCAGTTCAACACGTGAGTCACGCTGAACGCTTTCACATAACCCCGTGATGTCCAAGACTCGAGATGCCACGTAATTTACCAGATTACTGTTTATCAAACTATTGCGAAAATATTGTTGCAACTATTGCTAAACAACCAATGCTTAGCTTAACCAATGCTGAACACAGCATTGCGCCCATTAAGACGAACGTGGCTTTGTTGATTTTGGTTCCAAATGTTAACCAAAACAGACATTTCCACACAAAAATGCCCCCACAAACATTGCCAGACAAAAATGTCCTTACAAACATTGCCAGAAAAACATGCCCTTACAAACACCCCCCACACAAGCAGAGAGAAGGAATTCAGTCATAGTGGATTGTTGTTTTTTTCTTCAGTTTTGGTCCAAATTATTGGATACTACCAGTGGAAATGGATTGCTCCCGGACGGAGAATGGATACTTTGAAATAAAAGCCATGATCAACGGAGCGTGGGAAAAGGATATTCCTGATGCGAATCCCTGTACCGGAAGTGGAAGTGGGCTCCCACCATATTCGAGTCGCAACCACTGGGCCAGGTGTGGCTTTCTCAACGTGTTTCACCTCGGCAAAGGAGAGTGTGCCATTGAAGCCATTTAATGGCTTTCTCTTCTGACTAACGTGTTTCCATCAATAAACACAAGGCATGTGACCCGATCCTGTTGTTTCATGTGTCCTACGGGAGGTTGTTGAGTGGGACACACGGGCCAGTGTGACGTCATTGAAGGTTGCGTCATTTCGTTCCTTGTACTGGTTCAGAAGCCAAAAAAAAAAAAAAAAAAAAAAGGGCACTTAACTAAACTCTTTCTAGCAGCAAACATTGGGTTGACAATCACAGGTATAACACGACACGTGACCCACTTACACTGTTATAACACGACATGTGACCCACTTTCACTGTTATGACACGACACGTGACCCACTTACACTGTTATAACACGACACGTGACCCACTTACACTGTTATAACACGACACGTGACCNGATCTTCCGATCTCCACTTACACTGTTATAACACGACACGTGACCAACTTACACTGTTATAACACGACACGTGACCCACTTACACTGTTATAACACGACACGTGACCCACTTACACTGTTATAACACGACACGTGACACACTGTTATAGCACGACACGTGACCCACTTACACTGTTATAACACGACACGTGACCCACTTACACTGTTATAACACGACACGTGACCCACTTACATTGTTATAACACAACACGTGACTCACTTACACTGTTATAACACGACACGTGACCTACTTCCGCTGTTAGAACTCGTGGCCTACTTAAACTGTGACACGTGAAATACTAACACTGTCATAACAAGCTACGTGAACTTCCAGATATGAGAGCTTTGAAAAAAACTATTTACAAAATATTGTAGTTGATTAAATCATTTAAGACCAGATAGGGCAGACACTACCTTGAGTCTACTGAAATTCTATTCTTGCAATATTATCGGTTCGATATGTTCAAAGTCTAAATTGCCAATGCACTATCTTGCCCTAAAACCACCGACATACATTAATTACTCATCTTTTTATCCCAATATGTATCCATATATTCATCCATATATTTATATGTAGGTATTTATTATTTTTCAATGAGAAAAAAGGTTAAGTTGGATTATCAAAATGTCGAGACATTTCAAATTTGTATAATCTCCATTCCAAAATGTTCCTCCAGACCACTGTTTAAGCGATGTGATCAGTGCACACTGTTTAAGCGATGTGATCAGTGCACACTGTTTAAGCGATGTGATCAGTGCACACTGTTTAAGCGATGTGATAAGTGCACACTGTATAAGCGATGTGATCAGTGCACACTGTTTAAGCGATGTGATCAGTGCACACTGTTTAAGCGATGTGATCAGTGCACACTGTTTAAGCGATGTGATCAGTGCACACTGTTTAAGCGATGTGATCAGTGCACACTGTTTAAGACACGTTTAATAGTTTATAAACGTGTCAGTCTTTAAAAGGTGAGAAAAAACAATCCAAATCATACAAGCACAAACACATACTGAGAAGTTTGGATTACAGGGTCAATAGATCTTGTTTTACATGTTATACACATACTCACAGCTCACATACACACACCCACAGCTCACATACACACACCCACACCTACAGAATTTATTACCAGCTTATATACCCGGCGTTTCGCATTTCAGTAACCAAATTGGTTACCATATCAGTAACTATATGAGTAACCATATTAGTAAAAATATCAGTAATCTTATCAGTTACCATATCAGTAACCTTATGAGTAGCCTTATTAGTAACCATATTAGTAAACAAATTAATTACCATGTTAGTAACCATATGAGTAGCCACATTAGTAGCCATATTAGTAGACAAATTGATAACCATATCAGTAACCATATGAGTAACCATATCAGTAACCATATGAGTAACCATATGAGTAGCCACATTAGTAGCCATATCATCAAGCAGTAATTACCTTATCATGAAGCAGTCATTGGCATCATTCATGTCATTCTGCTTTTTTGCAAACAGCTCTATTTCCTGTGAAACAGCTCTATTTCTGTGAAACAGCTCTATTTCCTGTGAAACAGCTCTATTTCTGTGAAACAGCTCTATTTCCTGTGAAACAGCTCTATTTCTGTGAAACAGCTCTATTTCCTGTGAAACAGCTCTATTTCCTGTGAAACAGCTCTATTTCTGTGAAACAGCTCTATTTCTGTGAAACAGCTCTATTTCTGTGAAACAGCTCTATTTCCTGTGAAACAGCTCTATTTCTGTGATTTAAAAAAAAATCTTTATCTGTGAAACAGTTCTATTTTTCAAATAAAATTATTGTAATTATGTTCACCAGTTCTGTAGCTCGTGTCAGTTACCATTAGACAAATTATTGACTTTGTTACTTGTCAAGACATATGGGGGCATACTTTAAAATAAAAAAGATAACCTACTAAATCTCAGTCCCTCTAAATAACGGTATGTTGTTAACAAAACCAGTTATGGGTGGATATTTATTTTTACAAACATTATTTTTACAAACAAAAAAATATAAACAGTTGAATCAAACAGTTATTTGCAAGGTTTTTATATCTGCAGTCTTCATTAATATCACAAACTTAATACAACCAGGTACAATCAGAGTACAACCATGGTACAATCAGGGTACAGCCAGAGTACAACCAGGGTTCAGTCAGAGTGCAATCAGGATACAACCAGGGTTCAACCAGGTACAATCAGAGTACATCCATAGTATAACCAGGATGTAACCAGTGCACAACAAGGGTACAGCAAGTGTATAACCAGAGTACAACCATTGTACAACCAGGGTACAGCAAGAGTACAAGGATACAACCAGTGTACAAGCAGGATACAGCAAGTGTACAGCCAGCGTACAACAATGGTACAGCCACGGTACAGGAATAGTACAAGTATACAACCAGTGTACAACCAGGCTACAATGAGTGTACAACCAGGTACAATCAGGTACAGCCAGTGTACAACCAGGGTACAGCCATGGTACAACCAGTGTACAACACGGGTACAGCCAGTGTACAACCAGGGTACAACCATGGCACAACCAGGGTACAGCCAGTGTACAACCAGGGTACAGCCATGGTAAAACCATGGTACATCCAGAGTACAACCAAGGTACAACCAAAGTGCAGCTAGGTTTTAACTTCCAAAACATATTCAACATAATATCGTTCCCTCCATGACATACACTAAGAGTCAAATTATTATGTGCCATCTGCAATATACAAATTAAAAATTATTGATGATTACAAAATGTAAGACCCGTTGAATAATATTTTAAATATCCACCAAAAACACACACACAATAAAACAAGAACCGAATATGAAATCAATAGTAGGCAGTCCTCGTTTGAAAGTTAGAGAAAGAAATGCCGGCAATGGCTCGACTGTGTTACCGGGGAGAGAAGGACGTTTTCAATGTCCACAGCCAGGAAGCTTCAGCGGGTCTCACACCTTTCGGCAGACATCTATGTGGCTCCCCCCCCCCTCTTCTCTGATGACCCCCCCCCGGCAACTTTCAACAACGCATTCAGGACCTGAGAGCAGCAAACGTTAACATCCAACCAACGTTAACATCCAACCAACGTTAACATCCAACCAACGTTAACATCCAACCAACGATAACATCCAACCAACGATAACATCCAACCAATGTTAACATCCAACCAATGTTAACATCCAACCAATGTTAGCATCCAACCAATGTTAGCATCCAATCAACGTTAACATCCAACCAACGTTAACATCCAACCAACGTTAACATCCAACCAACGTTAACATCCAACCAATGTTAACATCCAATCAATGTTAACATCCTACCAATGTTAACATCAAACCAACGTTAACATACAACCAATGTTAACATCCAACCAATGTTAACATCCAACCAATGTTAGCATCCAACCAATGTTAACATCGAACCAACGTTAACATCCAACCAACGTTAACATCCAACCAACGTTAACATCCAACCAATGTTAACATCCAACCAATGTTAACATCCAACCAATGTTAACATCCAACCAACGTTAACATCCAACCAATGTTAAAATCCAACCAATGTTAACAATCAACCAACGTTAACATCCAACCAATGTTAACATCCAACCAACGTTAACATCCAACCAATGTTAACATCCAACCAACGTTAACATCCAACCAATGTTAACATCCAACCAATGTTAACATCCAACCAACGTTAACATCAAACCAATGTTAACATCCAACGTTAGAAGCAGTGGATATAAAATTAGCAAAATGTTTCCACAATGGAGTACAACCCATAGGACAAATGTTGAGTGTTGAATGGAGTACAACACATAGGACAAATGTTGAGTGTTGCATGGAGTACAACACATAGGACAAATGTTGAGTGTTGCATGGAGTACAACACATAGGACACATGTTGAGTGTTGCATGGAGTACAACACATAGGACACATGTTGAGTGTTGTATGGAGTACAACACATAGGACAAATGTTGAGTGTTGCATGGAGTACAACACATAGGACAAATGTGGAGTGTTGCATGGAGTACAACACATAGGACAAATGTTGAGGGTTGCATGGAGTACAACACATAGGACAAATGATGAGTGTTGCATGGAGTACAACACATAGGACAAATGTTGAGTGTTGCATGGATTACAACACATAGGACAAATGTTGAGTGTTGCATGGAGTACAACACATAGGACACATGTTGAGTGTTGCATGGATTACAACACATAGGACACATGTTGAGTGTTGAATGGAGTACAACACATAGGACAAATGTTGACTGTAGCATTGAGTACAACACAGGACAAATGTTGAGTGTTGCATGGATTACAACACATAGGACAAATGTTGAGTGTTGCATGGAGTACAACACATAGGACACATGTTGAGTGTAGCATGGAGTACAACACATAGGATACATGTTGAGTGTTGAATGGAGTACAACACATAGGACAAATGTTGAGTGTTGCATGGAGTACAACACGGACAAATGTTGAGTGTTGTATGGATTACAACCCATAGGACAAATGTTGAGTGTTGTATGGAGTACAACACATAGGAACAAATGTTGAGTGTTGTATGGAGTACAACACATAGTACAAATGTTGAGTGTTAGTTGTATCGAGTACAACACATAGTACAAATGTTGAGTGTTTGTTGTATCGAGTACAACACATACGACAAATGTTGAGTGTTGCATGGAGCACAACACATATGAAAAATGTTGAGTGTTGTATGGAATACAACATAACAAAAGATTACAACGTTGCTTCGAAAAGTAATAAAAAATACATCGAAATATCTCCTACATTCGTTCAATACATACATTTTTATTTTATTTATTCAATCCTGAATAAATATTTATTGCATTTGTTTTAAATCCTAATACATATTTTATTGATTAAATCCTAAAAAGTTTTTTTACAAATTTAAATATATTTATATTATCCAGTTATCTTGTAGAAATTTTATGACGAGAAACTTTGTGGTCAGGGGTAGTGTTAGGAATAGGGTAGTTTTAGTAATAGGGTTAGTGTTAGGAATAGGGTAGTTTTAGTAATAGGTTTAGTGTTAGGAATAGGTTTAGTGTTAGGAATAGGGTAGTGTTAGGAATAGGGTAGTGTTAGGAATAGGTTTAGTGTTAGGAATAGGTTTAGTGTTAGGAATAGGGTAGTGTTAGGAATAGGTTTAGTGTTAGGAATAGGGTAGTGTTAGGAATAGGTTTAGTGTTAGGAATAGGTTTAGTGTTAGGAATAGGTTTAGTGTTAGGAATAGGGTAGTGTTAGGAATAGGTTTAGTGTTAGGAATAGGTTTAGTGTTAGGAATAGGTTTAGTGTTAGGAATAGGGTAGTGTTAAGAATAGGTTTAGTGTTAGGAATAGGTTTAGTGTTAGGAATAGGGTAGTGTTAGGAATAGGTTTAGTGTTAGGAATAGGTTTAGTGTTAGGAATAGGTTTAGTGTTAGGAATAGGTTTAGTGTTAGGAATAGGGTTAGTGTTAGGAATAGGGTTAGTGTTGGGAATAGGGTTAGTGTTATGAATAGGTTTAGTGTTAGGAATAGGTTTAGTGTTAGGAATAGGGTTAGTGCTAGGAATAGGGTTAGTATTGGGAATAGGGTTAGTGTTAGGAATATGTTTAGTGTTAGGAATAGGTTTAGTGTTAGGATTAGGGTTAGTGTTAGGAATAGGTTTAGTGTTAGGAATAGGTTTAGTGTTAGGAATAGGTTTAGTGTCAGGAATAGGTTTAGTGTTAGGAATAGGGTTAGTGTTAGGAATAGGGTTAGTGTTAGGAATAGGGTTAGTTTTGGAAATAGATTTAGTGTTAGGAATAGGTTTAGTGTTGGGAATAGGATTAGTGTTAGGAATAGGTTTAGTGTTAGGAATAGGTTTAGTGTAGGGAATAGGTTTAGTGTTAGGAATAGGGTTAGTGTCAGGAATAGGTTTAGTGTTAGGAATATGATTAGTGTTAGGAATAGGTTTAGTGTCAGGAATAGGTTTAGTGTTAGGAATTAGGTTTTGTGTTGGGAATAGGATTAGTGTTAGGAATAGGATTAGTGTAAGGAATAGGTTTAGTGTCAGGAATAGGTTTAGTGTTAGGAATAGGGTTAGTGTTAGGAATAGGGTTAGTGTTAGGAATAGGGTTAGTGTTGGGAATAGATTTAGTGTTAGGAATAGGTTTAGTGTTGGGAATAGGATTAGTGTTAGGAATAGGTTTAGTGTTAGGAATAGGTTTAGTGTAGGGAATAGGTTTAGTGTTAGGAATAGGGTTAGTGTCAGGAATAGGTTTAGTGTTAGGAATACGATTAGTGTTAGGAATAGGTTTAGTGTCAGGAATAGGTTTAGTGTTAGGAATTAGGTTTTGTGTTGGGAATAGGATTAGTGTTAGGAATAGGATTAGTGTCAGGAATAGGTTTAGGGCCAGGAATAGGTTTAGTGTTAGGAATAGTGTTAGTGTTAGGAATAGTGTTAGTGTTAGGAATAGGGTTAGTGTTAGGAATAGGGTTAGTGTTGGGAATAGGGTTAGTGTTAGGAATAGGTTTAGTGTTAGGAATAGGTTTAGTGTTAGGAATAGGGTTAGTGTCAGGAATAGTTTAGTGTTAGGAATAGGTTTAGTGTCAGGAATAGGTTTAGTGTCAGGAATAGGTTTAGTGTTAGGAATAGGGTTAGTGTCAGGAATATGTTTAGTGTTAGGAATAGGTTTAGTGTCAGGAATAGGTTTAGTGTCAGGAATAGTTTAGTGTTAGGAATAGGTTTAGTGTCAGGAATAGGTTTAGTGTCAGGGTCTAACAGACTTCTCAGTTGCGTAGTGAAGTCTGTGAACTGTGACCGCCAGAAATGCTATGATGCCAAACATCTTGTTCGCTCTCTCAATGAGTGCATCCGTCCTGCGATGTCAATGAGTGCATCCGTCCTGCGATGTCAATGAGTGCATCCGTCCTGCGATGTCAATGAGTGCATCCGTCCTGCGATGTCAATGAGTGCATCCGTCCTGCGATGTCAATGAGTTGACATGATTTAGTTCACATACAGCTTTTGCCTTGACAGTCAACAACAAAATCCTAGAGCGAGTTCTGGAGTGGCCACGAGTTCTGGAGTGGCCACGAGTTCTGGAGTGGCCACGAGTTCTGGAGTGGCAACGCTGACCATGAGTAAGATAAAGACAACCAGATCGTCGTCTCAAACACATCACAATATAGGTCAAAGGTCATCCAATAGACTGCACACACACACACACACACATTTGTCTACCTTTTTACAGTTACAACCAGGAAATGGAATAGAATATTCATTGACAGAAAAATTGAAAAGGTCACAACTGTCACTTTGGTAGCAAATGTCACTATGGTAGCAACTGTCACTATGCTGGCAACTGTCCCTATGCTTGCAACTGTCACAATGGTAGCAACTGTCACTATGGTAACAACTGTCACTATGGTAGCAACTGTCACAATAACTGTAGCAACTGTCACTATGGGCATCCTTGGTGTCTTGCTTCTCCTTGGGTGGACTTGGAAGACGGACGGATCTGGAGAAATCAAATCAAATAAATATTGAGTGGATTTTCTTTTCAAATTATATTAAAAATAATTTTTATTTACTTTTAAAAATTATAACCCAATAAGCTATAAATATTTATGCTGTTTTTAAAATCAGCCATATATAGCTTTATAGCTGCATAGCTGTGGAGATGTGGAGCTGTGGAGATGTGGCGCTGGAGTCAGTTATTATTTTACACTAGAAACGGTTTTTGAAAATCGAAAGTTTATTTAGTCATTTTGTAAGTCATTTTGTAAGTCATTTTGTGAGTCATTTTGTGAGTCATTTTGTGAGTCATTTTGTGAGTCATTTTGTGAGTCATTTTGTAAGTCATTTTGTAAGTCATTTTGTGAGTCATTTTGTGAGTCATTTTGTGAGTCATTTTGTGAGTCATTTTGTGAGTCATTTTGTGAGTCATTTTGTGAGTCATTTTGTGAGTCATTTTGTGAGTCATTTTGTGAGTCATTTAGTGAGTCATTTAGTGAGTCATTTTGTGAGTCATTTTGTGAGTCATTTTGTGAGTCATTTTGTGAGTCATTATGTGAGTCATTTCAGAATAAAAGTTGCAATGTCATTTTTTTCTTTATGTCAAAGCCATTGTCAGTTGACCTTGACTTCACTTTTAAAAGAACTGTTCTTTAAATAACATCGGTAAGGAATTTAAACAAATATATTGACTTAAATAACTCGTTGTGGTAGTTATTGACAAGAACTGTCATGTGACTTAAATACTCGTAGTGGTAGATATTGAATTTATGAACCTGTCAGTTGAATGTATTAACCTTTCAGTTGAATTTATGAAAGTGTCAGTTGAATTTATGAAGCTGTTAGTTGAATTTGTGAACCTGTCAGTTGAATTAATGAATATGTCAGTTGAATTAATGAACCCGTCAGTTAAATTTATGAACCTGTCAGTTCAATTATGAACCTGTCAGTTGAATAATGAACCTGTCAGTTGAATTTATGAACCTGTCGGTTGAATTTATGAACCTGTCAGTTTGATTTGTGAACCTGCCAGGTGAATTTATGAACGTATCAGTTGGATTTGTGAACCTGTCAGTCAATTTATGAACTTTTCAGTTAAATTGATGATCGACCAAGAAAACTCACCTACTTTAGAAGGCAGCGGGTGATGCTAGTTGCAAGGGATGATTTAGGCCAGTCTGTACCTGTCATTCACTGAAATACAGTCAATAAGAGGTAGCGCTACTAGGCAGCATGACAGTGACATTATACTGTTGACAGCATAACAGTGACATTATACTCCTGACAGCCTGACAGTGACATTATACTCCTGACAGCATGACAGTGACATTATACTCCTGACATCATGACAGTGACATTATAACCCTTGGTGGACCAGGGTGTGTGGTCCTATAGCACAGTATCGTAATATAGACCAAGGGGGGACAATCCATGATTTAATGATCCACTATCATGGACGCACAAAGGGGGGATAATCCAGTTACCCAAGCCTGTTTGAAAACACCAGTGAGACTTGCAGTAAGATATTAAAGATAAGATACGGCCTGACAAGATGCGATTCTTTCATTGCACCAACCGAATGAACATGTCTTCTCCTGACAATTGTTAACACTCGTCATTTCCTTTTCACCATATTAATTTTTTTTTTGTTTAAAAATGTGTTTGAAAAATTCGAACGGCTCGTTTCTCCCGTTAAATCAAGGTCAATGTCCATGCTCGTTTGAACCCCCATTGGACAATGAATCATCTTCTAAGCAACGCCTTGTTGAATATCTGGATGACATATTTCAGCTGTTACATGATCAGGTCAGATGGGCAAGGTAACATTTCTGAAATGTCATGTGAAAATCTCAATGGTCATCTTTTGAGGAGGAAAAATAATTAGAATATCGTCATCACCCATCTGCAATATTCCATTCAATTCGTAGCTACTGGAAAGAGACTACTACATACACATGGCGCGGAGGTCAGCTTTAATTGGTTAAGGTCAATCAAGATGAGAACTGATGAGTCAATCTTATGAAAGGTCTTTTGGAAGGTCTTTTGAAAGGTCTTCACTTACCTTCATAAAAAGCCAACTTCTGTATCCCACAATTCTCAGTCTGAAACGAAAGAAAAAAACAACAAATGGTCCGAATGTAAATGAGATCATCGAAACAATGAGGACTGGTCACTGCAATGTGGGGGCTGGGGTGGGGCAGAGATCACTCCCAAGATGCACACAGGAAGTGATGTCACCAGGAGAGTTAAAGACACTGTGAGAATGGCGTATTTTAATACAATTTATTATTAACTTTCTACGAAGATTGAAGCAAGCCTGGATTACCATCTTACGAAGAATGAAGCAATCATGGATTACCATGATTTGAAGTTTGAAGTAATCATGGATTACCATTTTAAGCAATATTGGATTAATTACCATTTTATGAAGATTAAAGTAATCCCAGATTACTGTTTTATGAAGATTTAACTAATCTGGTATTGCACAGAGATTTCAGTGGAACTGCGCAGCTTGTAGATAACATTGAGCGGGCTATTCAAATACTGATGGAAAGAAATCGAATTGTATAAGTAAGTCTTGTGTTTCTGCTAGGTTACAATTGATCAAATCGAGTTAGTAGAGATGTTTGAGAACCGTCAAGCGGGCAATTTGATTTACAAGAGACGTACATATTATTTTCTTTGCATATTAAACAAAAATATAACTGGGGATAATGTCTAACCATGTAGCGTAAAGCATTATTTGCAGGTGTTGTTTGGGTCTAAAGGGACTAAACTCTCAGGTAGTCTGCTCAAATTGAAAATCTCGATTCCGGCGCGAAGGCTGTTCAACAACTGACTGACGTCACGGGCGATGGCGTCTGGGAAAAAAAACAACACAACTTCCGGGTGAGTTATTTGTTTTTGTACTGGTAATAAACTGATTGATTGCTGAGCACAGCTAGTTGACTGATACAGGTGTGCAATCAAAGGGCTTGTAGCTAGCATGGATTTGTGGAGCTACTGTTATCTAATTAAATGATCTGATTGGAGTATCTGATGGGAAAATCTGATGGTATAATCTGATGGTAGTAACGTATTTATTGCGATGGCTCTTACGCGTTAAAAGGTTTAAATTTCAACGATTGAGTTTTTGTTAATGCCAACCTTATGTCATTCTGTCAATGTCAACCCCATGTCATTCTGTCCATGTCAACCTTATGTTATTCTGTCCATGCCAACCTCAAGTTATTCTGTCCATGCCAATCTCATGTCATTCTTTCCATGCCAACCTCATGTCATTCTTTCCATGCCAACCTCGTGTTATTCTGTCAATGCAAACCTTATGTCATTCTGCCCATGCCAACCTCATCTCATTCTGTCCTAGGCCAACCTCATTTCATTCTCAAATTTTAAACTGCCGTTTCATCTGTAGAACAGTTGACAATCCACCCTTACAATGATGTGTAGAAACTAGTGGGAGGATTGACAACTACGGCGAAAGCCAACAGCAAAAATCCGACAGCCAACAGCCGATGGTTTTTACATCCTTTCTCTTAACTTCGCTTGTGTCCGTGATTTTCTCTGGCTGGAAGACAAAATCTTCAGACGGCTAATTGACCCACTTCCCGAGAACCTATCGAGCTGAAGCGTGACTAGTTGCTGATAACAACACATTCTAATAAATTGTTGGCCCCATGCCTCCCCATCCCCCCCCCCCCCCCCCCCCCCCCCCCCCTCCCTTCACAAAATCTCTTTGTCCCGTTCTTCAAGGACGAGATGAAGGAAATGAAATGTCTGCAATGGTTGCGTATTTGGTGTGGAGATTAACTGTGTTACATGACATACCTGGTATTGGACATGCCCGTTACATGGCATACCTGGTATTGGACATGCCCGTTACATGGCATACCTGGTATCGGACATGCCCGTTACATGGCATACCTGGTATTGGGCATGTCCGTTACATGGCATACCTGGTATTGGACATGTCCGTTACATGGCATACCTGGTATTGGACATGCCCGTTACATGGCATACCTGGTATTGGACATGCCCGTTACATGGCATACCTGGTATTGGACATGTCTGTTACATGACATACCTGGTATTGGACATGCCCGTTACATGGCATACCTGGTATTGGACATGCCCGTTACATGGCATACCTGGTATTGGACATGCCCGTTACATGGCATACCTGGTATTGGACATGCCCGTTACATGGCATACCTGGTATTGGACATGTCCGTTACATGACACACCTGGTATTGGACATGCCCGTTACATGACACACCTGGTATTGGACATGTCCGTTACATGACACACCTGGTATTGGACATGTCCGTTACATGACACACCTGGTATTGGACATGTCCGTTACATGACACACCTGGTATTGGACATGTCCGTTACATGACACACCTGGTATTGGACACGCCCACCCAATGACGTACCTTCTTCTGGGGCTGTATGTTAGTTCGAATTGTTCTTCTGTTCACCGGCATAGGTGGACGGAAATTATTTTCCATCAAAAGTGAAGGACTTCCGGAGTCCACTGCTTCGTGCAGGCGCCGCAACAGGGCCAGCTGGTAGAAATCAAATTGATACAATTATGGAATAGGACCAGGTGGAAAAAAAGCAAATGAATGCAATTATATAAAAGGACCAGGTGGAAGATATCGAGTTGATACAATTATAGAAAAGGACCAGGTGGAAGAAATCACATTTATAAAACTATGGAAAAAGGACCAAGTTGAACAAATCTAATTGATCAAACTATGGAATAGGACCAGGTGGATGAAATCACGTACATATCTATCTAATAGGACCAGGTGGATGAAATCACGTACATATCTATCTAATAGGACCAGGTGGATGAAATCACGTACATATCTATCTAATAGGAACAGGTGGATGAAATCACTTACATATCTATCTAATAGGACCAGGTGGATGAAATCACTTACATATCTATCTAATAGGACCAGGTGGATGAAATCACGTACATATCTATCTAATAGGACCAGGTGGATGAAATCACGTACATATCTATCTAATAGGAACAGGTGGATGAAATCACGTACATATCTATCTAATAGGACCAGGTGGATGAAATCACTTACATATCTATCTAATAGGAACAGGTGGATGAAATCACGTACATATCTATCTAATAGGAACAGGTGGATGAAATCACGTACATATCTATCTAATAGGACCAGGTGGATGAAATCACTTACATATCTATCTAATAGGACCAGGTGGATGAAATCACGTACATATCTATCTAATAGGAACAGGTGGATGAAATCACTTACATATCTATCTAATAGGACCAGGTGGATGAAATCACGTACATATCTATCTAATAGGACCAGGTGGATGAAATCACTTACATATCTATCTAATAGGACCAGGTGGATGAAATCACGTACATATCTATCTAATAGGAACAGGTGGATGAAATTACGTACATATCTATCTAATAGGAACAGGTGGATGAAATCATTTACATATCTATCTAATAGGACCAGGTGGATGAAATCACTTACATATTTATCTAATAGGACAGGGTGGATGAAATCACATACATATCTATCTAATAGGACCAGGTGGATGAAATCACTTACATATCTATCTAATAGGACACAGTATATCACATATAGAGTGACATAGCCTATCACATATAGAGTGACATAGCCTATCACATATAGAGTGACATAGCCTATCACATATAGATTGATTCAGTCTATCACACATAGATTGATATATTCTATTACATAAAGAGTGATACAGTCTATCACATAGACTGATACAGTCTATCAGATATACCAGTGGATACCTGGTCACGTCAACATCAGTGGCAATGAGAGAGCAGACACTCTGGCGAAACCCGGGGCTGCCCAGCCTCAGCCAGAAGTACCAATGACTTTTTTGGGAATTAAAAATTGGCTGGCAGACCAATTCAGGCATAAGTGGTATAGGCAATGGGCAGACAACACGACCGCCAGAGGCGTCTATTCAAACTTGCCCAGTACTAGCAAACACGATCCATAGTGGGAGTTAGGACGCAGACAGCAGAGCTTAGTGACGCAGTTGTGCACCGAGCACTGCCCCTTGCGCACATATTTCTGGCGGCTGGATAACAACAGGGATCCTACCTGCCGGCATTGCAGCCTGGCCCCGGAGACTCTCGAGACCTGTTGACTGAATGTCCCTCACTAGATCTCCCGGGGGAAGCCAGGGCGGTTGGAGGATCCTTTGTGAGGGAAATGTTGTATGGCTCAGCTCAACAGATGGAGTCGATAGCCAATGTACTAGCCGGGGTCATAAGAGAGTAATCTCAGACCCTCACCAGAATATGTGTGTTACTTAGTATATCAGATATAGAGTGATTACAGTCTATCATATATAGAGTGATCAATGAAATTGAATGTTTGGGGCAATTGATGAAGTGAAAGGGGAGCTAATTCAGCCCAAAAAAATATTCGGCGGATGCCAATTATTTAGAAATGGTACCACAAATGTTGCCCTATCAGATTCCCAGAGAACACTTCACTAATATTATATTACACTTTTACATTATGTGTAATCACCTTTCACTGATGGCCAGGAAAGATATCACTTTGAGTATTCATATTAAGGGGCAGTAACACAGAGGGCGACAAAGTTGGAAGTTATTGCCCCATGGGGGAGAGGGTGCCGGGTGGAAAAGTTTGAGAACCAGTATTGTACAGTAAGGTGTTCAAAAATATGAACAAGAACATGAATAACTACATAGAAAAAAATCCATGGATACGTAAGCAGGTCGGAGTTGATGACAGTGATGTACGATGAAATAGCCGTCACTAATCTTTGAATGATTACAGTAAATACCTGAGCCTTCCTTATGATCAAAGGTTTATTGAAGAGCACCCACGTGACCGTCTCCAGGCAGCCCGGTTGAGTCAGTGACCCTTCATACGTCATGTAATCGTGTGTGTCCGGCAGGAGCCCCATGATGGAGAAATCGGACAAGGGCGCCGAGTTGTCTGTCAGTCAAAGGTAATGGTGGTAATTAGATGTCTGTGACAGATTCTCTCTGACAGGTAATTGTGGTAATTAGATGTCTGTGACAGATTCTCTCTGACAGGTAATTGTAGTAATTTGATGTCTGTGACAGATTCTCTCTGATAGATCATGGTGGTAATTAGATGTCTGTGACAGATTCTCTCTGACAGATAATGGTGGTAATTAGATGTCTGAGACATATTCTCTTTGACAGGCAATGGTGGTAAATAGATGTCTATGACAGATTCTCTTTGACAGGTAATGGTGGTAATTAGATGTCTGTCACATCTTCTCTTTGACTAAGACATTAACTGGAGTTGTTTCTTTATGACAGCAATACTTGTAACTATTTTTGCATTATGCAACAAGAGAATAAAACACTAGTTGACTGCGAAGGAGGAAAAAAAAAACCGGATAAGATTTCAAATCGATTTGTTGGGGTTCTCAAGTTAAAACCTTTCTGAAGTCAATTCTTGAAACATGAGTGAAAATGAAGGCTTCCGATAGCCACACTGACTTGGTCAGATGGCAAGCTCTGGCCAGTGATTGACCTACAGCCCATCGCAGATTGATACATTTGAAAGTGATAAGATCAATTTCCGTTATAATCTATTGAATTTTGTAGACTTGTTATGACCACGAGAAAGAAAATAATTTTTAAAAAAAATGTGTTTTTGATTTCTGAGAAAGTTGATTATATATTCAATTATTGATTGATTAATGTATATACTACCTAGTTAGTTGGATACGGTTCCTAATGATAAAGATTTTTTTATGTCTATCGCAACCAGATGGCATTGTTACTTGTTATATTAGTAATACAAAACATATTAACCGTGTTTTCATCCAAGAAATGCATTCAGCGTGCTTTTACAGTATGCCCAAAGTGTTTATTAATAAATTTAAAAAAAAAATAATTGAGAAAAAATAAGGATGAAATCAGGATAAACCCGATTATGAGTTTCAAGAATCTAAAAATTCGGATTTTCCCTAACAGCTTCGAAATGTTTAATTTCTTATAATCAGATACATTACTTTGTGTTACATATATAAGGAATGTAATTAATTAGACATATTAGTATGTCTTACCTTTATAAGGAATGTAATTGATTCGATATATTACTAAATCTTACCTTTATAAGGAATGTAATTGATTCGATATATTACTATGTCTTACCTTTATAAGGGATGTTATTCACTGATTTGATAAGAATGTCGAGTTCATTGTTCACCTTTTCACCGATCTGTTTAAAGTGAAACATGACATTCAGAACACATGACAATTACAGTCGGCAGAACACATGACAATCATTACAGTCAACAGAACACATAGCAATTACAGTCGGCAGAAAACATGACAATTACAGTCGGCAGAACACATCACAATTACAGTCGGCTGAACACATGAAAATTACAGTTGGCTAAACACATGACAATTACAGTCGGCAGAACACATGACATTTACAGTCGGCAGAACACATGACAATTACAGTCGGCAGAACACATGACAATAACAGTCGGCAGAACACATGACAGTTACAGTCGGCTGAACACATGACAGTTACAGTCGGCTGAACACATGACAGTTACAGTCGGCTGAACACATGACAATTACAGTCGGCAGACTAGACATACTACTTTAAGAGACTGACACTGCCAAACAGACAAGGCAGACCATCGATAGATAGAGTACTTAAGAGACTCACAATGCCAAAGACTGATAAGGCAGACACTACTAATCATGGATATATAGACTACTTAAGAGACTGGCACGGCCAAACACAGACAAGGCAGACACCACGGATAGACAGACTACTTTAAGAGACTCACACTGCCAAAGACAGACAAGGCAGACACCCCGTGTGACGCCATCAGGGCGTCTTTGTAGCTAGAGAAGAGTTCATTGTTGAAGCCGTAGATCTGTAACTGTTAGAAATATCACGTTATTAGTCTCTCTTTCTAGTCTCTCTCTCTCTCACTCCCTCTCCCTCTTTTCTCTTCTCTCTCTAACTCTCTCCAATTCACACCATACACAAGATTAAATGGAGAAAAGATGATTCTAAAAAAACATTAAAAAAAAAAACCCACACACACACCAAGAAATATGGGGTACGTCCACATTTTCATTTCTGGCTGGTTAAAAAAAATCCTGTTTGTTGTTTCTAAACTCGATTCCAGTCAAGTGTGAGGAGGGCTATTTGAAAGAGACTGTGAGTAGGGCTATTTGAAACAGACTGTGAGGAGGGCTATTTGAAACAGACTGTGAGTAGGGCTATTTGAAACAGACTGTGAGGAGGGCTATTTGAAACAGACTGTGAGGAGGGCTATTTGAAACAGACTGTGAGGAGGGCTATTTGAAACAGACTGTGAGGAGGGCTATTTGAAACAGACTGTGAGGAGGGGTATTTGAAAAAGACTGTGGTGAGGGCTATTTGAAACAGACTGTGAGTAGGGCTATTTGAAACAGACTGTGAGTAGGGCTATTTGAAACAGACTGTGAGGAGGGCTATTTGAAACAGACTGTGAGTAGGGCTATTTGAAACAGACTGTGAGTAGGGCTTTTTGAAACAGATTGTGAGTAGGGCTATTTGAAACAGACTGTGAGGAGGACTATTTGAAACAGACTGTGAGGAGGGCTATTTGAAACAGACTGTGAGGAGGGCTATTTGAAACAGACTGTGAGTAGGGCTATTTGAAACAGACTGTGAGTAGGGCTATTTGAAACAGACTGTGAGGAGGGCTATTTGAAACAGACTGTGAGGAGGGCTATTTGAAACAGACTGTGAGTAGGGCTATTTGAAAGAGACTGTGAGTAGGGCTATTTGAAACAGACTGTGAGGAGGGCTATTTGAAACAGACTGTGAGTAGGGCTATTTGAAACAGACTGTGAGGAGGGCTATTTCAAACAGACTGTGAGGAGGGCTATTTCAAACAGACTGTGAGTAGGGCTATTTGAAACAGACTGTGAGGAGGACTATTTGAAACAGACTGTGAGGAGGGGTATTTGAAACAGACTGTGAGTAGGGCTATTTGAAACAGACTGTGAGGAGGGCTATTTGAAACAGACTCAACCACGTAACTTGTTTTAAAATATGCTCTTGTAATAGCCATGTTTACTTAGCCAATTACTCTTGTAATATCCATGTTTACTTAGCCAATTACTCTTGTAATATCCATGTTTACTTAGCCAATTACTTTTGTTATATCCATGTTTACTTATCCAATTACTCTTGTTATATCCATGTTTACTTTGCCAAACGATGACAACGTCACATGATATGAAAGCAGAACCAATCCATTTGCTCTTTTATTTACAAAAATAAATACATTTTTCTTGGTCGTGTCCCAGACAAACATACTTATTTTTATTGCTAATCATATAACAAAGATCACGAGACCATTGGCATAGTGAAAATAATATGTCAATACGTGAAATTGAAGTTGGTCAAAAAGAATAGACTCTGTGGAGGAAACATATGCTCATAGGATAACAGACATGAAGCGACGAGAATCCGTCACGTGACTGACCTCCATAGGAAAAGGTCGACCTCCGATCGTGTGTTCCGAACCAAGCAGATCAATTTTACCAAAGTGCAGCTTTATGTGGTGGACCCTGCGATCATGAAATACACATTAGGAATAAATTGACTCCCCTGTCCGTGACCTCCAGAACACAACCACACCCCCCCCCCAACAATGATTTTTTTTTAAAAATTTACACACGAGATTTCTTCCTTACCCATAAATTTTCATCTACACCTATGCAACTCTTCATGTTCCCAGATATTTCTCCCTTACCCACAACATTTCGTCTACACCTATGCAACTCTTCATGTTCACTGAGATTTTTCCTCTTTCAATAAGATTTATTCTCTACCCCCACCCCCACACACACACACACATTTTCTTCATAGATTCTCAAACTGGTATACACTTCTACCACCAGAGCCGCTCATTCATGAGTTGTTGAAGGACAAACAAAATGACAATTTTCTATCTATCAATGCTGAGTCTCACAGCGACGCCTCACAGTGAAGAATTCTGTCCCTGGAAAAGATAAGGGCGCTCCAAGGGTGGGGGGGAGGGGGGTCAAGATTTTGTTTCTTCTTCTTCATCTCCGCCTACAATACTTCTCGTAATCCATTGAACAATACTTCTGGTTATCACACTAGACTGACACCTGGGGTTAGGCTTGACGTCAGGATCAGGCTGAAGGTTAGTGTTAGGGTCAAGCCTAGGGTTAGGGTTAAGGTCAGGGTTAGGGCTGTAGTTAAGGTCAGGGTTAGGGTTTAGGTCAGGGTTAAGGTTAGGATTAAGGTCAGGGTAGGGGTAAGGCTAGGGTTAGTCATGTAACGATGCATATCTCATCTTCTCAAAAACCCATCAATATCTCCAAACCCGATTACGTCACATTGAGGGGTCAGCGGTGACCAAAAAGTGTGTAGGTAGAGGAGGGGGGGGGGGCTGGGACATAAGTAGGTTGATATAATTTAGGGGTGTCCAAAAAATTGTGTTTTGGCATACTTGAGCTGGGACATAAGTAGGTTGATATAATTTAGGGGTGTCCAAAAAATTGTGTTTTGGCATACTTGGGGGGGGGGCAAGGGGGTCCATTCCATGTGTACTTATATTAATGTTTTGAATCTGTGTGTGTGTTTGTGTGTATGTGTGGGCAGGTTACGACTTGAGGATTTCCCTCCAAGAAGCATAAGTTACGTCACAGTACGTCATAGCACGTTATACTATGTCATAGCACGTCACAGAACGTCGTAGTACATCACAGTACGTCAAAGCACGTCATAGCACGTCACAGTACGTCATAGCACGTCACAGTACGTCATAGCACGTCACAGTACGTCATAGCACATAACAGCACGTCACAGTATGGTTGGGCGTATTTGATGAGTACAGTCGACATATGTTACTCACCCAAACATATTATGCAGATTGTTTTAAAAGTAATGAAAAAATCTATTTACCTTTATTCACATATTTCAGAGTGAGGAAAGAGGGAGGAAAGAGTAAGGAAAGAGTAAGGAAAGAGGAAGGAAAGAGGGAGGAAAGAGGATGGAAAGGGAGGAAAGAGGAAGGAAAGAGGAAGGAAAGAGGATGGAAAGAGGGAGGAAAGAGGAAGGAAAGAGGGAGGAAAGAGGAAGGAAAGAGGAAGGAAAAAGAAGGATAGAGTAAGGAAAGAGTGTGGAAAGAGGAAGGAAAGAGGATGGAAAGAGGGAGGAAAGAGTAAGGAAAGAGGAAGAAGAGAGTAAGGAAAGAGGATGGAAAGAGGAAGGAAAGAGCAAGGAAAGAGGAAAGAAAAAGGACAGAAAGAGGAAGGAAAGAGTAAGGAAAGAGGAAGGAAAGAACGAGGAAAGAGGAAAGAAATAGGACGGAAAGAGTAAGGAAAGAGTAAGGAAAGAGTTAGGAAAGAGGGAGGAAAGAGGAAGGAAAAATGGGGGAAAGAGGAAGGAAAGAAGAAGGAAAAAAGAAGGATAGAGTAAGGAAAGAGTGTGGAAAGAGTGACAAAAGAGGGAGGAAAGAGGAAGGAAAGAGGGAGGAAAGAGGAAGGAAAGAGGAAGGAAAGAGGGAGGAAAGATAAAGGAAAGAGGGAGGAAAGAGGGAGGAAAGAGGAAGGAAAGAGGGAAGAAAGAGTAAGGAAAGAGAAAGGAAAGAGTAAGGAAAGAGGGAGGAAAGAGAAAGGAAAGAGGAAGGAAAGAGGAAGGAAAGAGGAAGGAAAGATAAAGGAAAGAGAGAGGAAAGAGGGAGGAAAGAGGGAGTATGTACATTTTTATCTCTCAATCCGATAATATTACGCTGGTGTACAATAATTTTTAGATTATATTTTAAACAAATACATATACATATATAGGATGGAACAAATAAACATATACAGGACAAAACATGATACACATGGACGTGTAAGACCATTCAAACACACCTGTACGTGTAAGGCGATTCAAACACACCTGTACGTGTAAGACAATTCAAACACACCTGTACGTGTAAGACAATTCAAACACACCTGTACGTGTAAGACAATTCAAACACACCTGTACGTGTAAGACAATTCAACACACTGTACGTGTAAGACAGTTCAAACACACCTGTACGTGTAAGACAGTTCAAACACACCTGTACGTGTAAGACAATTCAAACACACCTGTACGTGTAAGACAGTTCAAACACACCTGTACGTGTAAGACAGTTCAAACACACCTGTAATTTAAGACAATTCAAACACACCTGTACGTGTAAGACAGTTCAAACACACCTGTACGTGTAAGACAGTTCAAACACACCTGTACGTGTAAGACAGTTCAAACACACCTGTATGTGTAAGACAGTTCAAACACACCTGTACGTGTAAGACAATTCAAACACACCTGTACGTGTAAGACAATTCAAACACACCTGTACGTGTAAGACAGTTCAAACACACCTGTACGTGTAAGACAGTTCAAACACACCTGTACGTGTAAGACAATTCAAACACACCTGTACGTGTAAGACAGTTCAAACACACCTGTACGTGTAAGACAATTCAAACACACCTGTACGTGTAAGACAGTTCAAACACACCTGTACGTGTAAGACAGTTCAAACACACCTGTATGTGTAAGACAGTTCAAACACACCTGTACGTGTAAGACAATTCAAACACACCTGTACGTGTAAGACAATTCAAACACACCTGTACGTGTAAGACAGTTCAAACACACCTGTAATTTAAGACAATTCAAACACACCTGTACGTGTAAGACAGTTCAAACACACCTGTACGTGTAAGACAGTTCAAACACACCTGTACGTGTAAGACAGTTCAAACACACCTGTACGTGTAAGACAACGGTCCTCCAGTAAATTCAAAAGGTTTCAATTTCGTTTCATTGATGTAAAGGGTGATGTCATGCCCCGTATTGATCAGTGAACCATCGACCTGTGGGTGGGGAAAGGGAGGAGGAAAAAGGGGGAGGGGGGGGAGGAAACAACAAAAATTAAGATATCAAAAATGGTCATATTGATAGATTGTCATAAACTTGATAGGATAGACTTTATATTAAATATAAGAAAATAATAATGTTATGAAGTAAGCAAATAAAGTGTTGGCGAAAGACGACTTGTTCTAAACCTATTACAAGTATTGCGATTATTCTTTATACTAGACTTTAAAAAAAAACGAACACAAAAATTAACCATAACCATTGAAGGTATTTACATTTCTCAGCTGTCAATTTACCGAATTCGCTCACCTGTCAAATTACCAAATTTCGCGCTCCTGTCAAATGACCAAATTTCACTCCCCTGGTCAAATGACCAAATTTCGCGCTCCTGTCAAATTATCAAATTTCGCTCACCTGTCAAATTACCAAATTTCGCGCTCCTGTCAAATTATCAAATTTCGCTCACCTGTCAAATTACCAAATTTCACTCACCTGTTAAATTACCAAATTTCACGCTCCTGTCAAATTATCAAATTTCACTCACCTGTCAAATCATCAAATTTCGAGCTCCTGTCAAATTATCAAATTTCACTCACCTGTTAAATTACCAAATTTCACGCTCCTGTCAAATTATCAAATTTCAGTCTCCTGTCAAATTATCAAATTTCGCGCTCCTGTCAAATTACCAAATTTCACTCACCTGTCAAATTACCAAATTTCACTCACCTGTCAAATTACCAAATTTCGCGCTCCTGTCAAATTATCAAATTTCACTCACCTGTCAAATTACCAAATTTCACTCACCTGTCAAATTACCAAATTTCACTCAGCTGACAAATGTGTTGTTCCTAAGTGTAAGTAAATACACAAATCTAATCTTCTACCTANCCCCCCCCCGCAAGAGTTCCAAGATTACAGATGACGCGGAGTTGTGTAAGCACAAAGTACCCCCCCCCCCCCGATAACAGATGCCCCTGAGCGGTGTAAGCCCAAAGTACCCTCCCCCCCCCCCGATTACAGATGCCCCTGAGCGGTGTAAGCACAAAGTAAGAAACAGCCCGTGGTCTGAAGAGGACTGCAAAGACAGACAACCTGGCCGGCCTAACCGGCAAGTTCAATCTGACTTCCCGCCAGAGTTTTCAATCCACCGGTGACGCCAGGACGTGCCAGCAATTATTGACATTCTGGATGTCAACAGACCGAGCGAGACGTCTGGTCATTAAATGGTCACAGATCTCTCTTCTCCTCCAAGTCTATTTGTGTTTGTCCTGGTAATTGCAATCTTGTCTTCAAGCCCGGATGGAAAGTATTTGTCACTAATGTTGCCAGGTCCTTAGAGATCAATGGCACGTTCAGACGGTGAAGCCTTCGCAAGAAAGCTCAGAAACGTAGAGAAGGACAAGTTAAAATACACTCAAAACTTATCCTCCAACATAGCCAACAAAACTTAACCTCCAACAGAGCCAACAAAACTTAACCTCCAACAGAGCTAACAAAACTTAACCTCCAACAGAGCCAACAAAACTTAACCTCCAACAGAGCCAACAAAACTTAACCTCCAACAGAGCCAACAAAACTTAACCTCTAGCATAGCCACGTAAGCCCAGGGGTGCGGCGTATCGCAGAGTGGGAACCGCTTATTTAAATAAAAACACATTATTCATCATTCAAAGAGTACAGCATGGACAATGACACTAAAGAGTACAGCATGGATAATGACACTAAAGAGTACAGCATAGATGACACTAAAATTTACAACATAGATAATGATACTAAGGAGTACGGCAGGGATAATTACACTAAAGAGTACAGCAGAGATAATGACACTAAAGAGTACAACATGGATAATTACACTAAAGAGTACAGCAGAGATAATGACACTAAAGAGTACAACCGAGGTAATGACACTGAAGAGTACAACATAGATAATGACAATAAAGAGTGCAGCAGAGATAGTGACACTAAAGAGTACAACAGATATAATGACACTAAAGAGTACAACATGGATAATTACACTAAAGAGTACAGCAGAGATAATGACACTAAAGAGTACAACCGAGATAATGACACTAAAGAGTACAACATGGATAATAACACTAGAGAGTACAGCAGAGATAATGACACTAAAGAGTACAGCAGAGATAATGACACTAAAGAGTACAGCAGAGATAATGACACTAAAGAGTACAGCAGAGATAATGACACTAAAGAGTACAACATGGATAATTACACTAAAGAATACAGCAGAGATAATGACACTAGAGAGTACAGCAGAGATAATGACATACACAATGAAACCAAAGAGTGCTTCACCTTATGAGCGTCCAGTCTCACTGGTCGGAGGTTGGGGTCAAACACCAGATTCTTAGGGTTGATGTCTACGGGTGACTGGTGCTGGCCCCTAGTACACAGTGACCAATCTTGATTTAACAGACCCCAGTAGTCCGGTCCTGAGAACATGATTATATGATGATTTAACAGACCCCAGTAGTCCGGTCCTGAGAACATGATTATATGATGATTTAACAGACCCCAGTAGTCCGGTCCTGGGAACATGATTATATGGTGATTTAAGAGACCCCAGTAGTCCGGTCCTGAGAACATGATTATATGATGATTTAACAGACCCCAGTAGTCCGGTCCTGAGAACATGATTATATGATGATTTAAGAAACCCCAGTAGTCCGGTCCAGAGAACATGATTATATGATGATTTAACAGACCCCAGTAGTCCGGTCCTGAGAACATGATTACATGATGATTTAAGAGACCCCAGTAGTCCGGTCCTGAGAACATGATTATATGATGATTTAACAGACCCCGTAGTCCGGTCCTGAGAACATGATTATATGATGATTTAAGAGACCCAGTAGTCCGATCCTGGGAACATGATTATATGATTTAACAGACCCCAGTAGTCCGGTCCTGAGAACATGATTATATGATGATTTAAGAAACCCCAGTAGTCCGGTCCTGAGAACATGATTATATGATGATTTAACAGACCCCAGTAGTCCGGTCCTGAGAACATGATTATATGATGATTTAACAGACCCCAGTAGTCCGGTCCTGAGAACATGATTATATGATGATTTAACAGACCCCAGTAGTCCGGTCCTGAGAACATGATTATATGATGATTTAACAGACCCCAGTAGTCCGGTCCTGAGAACATGATTATATGATGATTTAACAGACCCCAGTAGTCCGGTCCTGAGAACATGATTATATGATGATTTAACAGACCCCAGTAGTCCGGTCCTGAGAACATGATTATATGATGATTTAACAGACCCCAGTAGTCCGGTCCTGAGAACATGATTATATGATGATTTAACAGACCCCAGTAGTCCGGTCCTGAGAACATGATTATATGATGATTTAACAGACCCCAGTAGTCCGGTCCTGAGAACATGATTATATGATGATTTAACAGACCCCAGTAGTCCGGTCCTGAGAACATGATTATATGATGATTTA
Source organism: Lymnaea stagnalis (assembly GCA_964033795.1). Taxonomy (NCBI): domain Eukaryota; kingdom Metazoa; phylum Mollusca; class Gastropoda; family Lymnaeidae; genus Lymnaea; species Lymnaea stagnalis. The sequence continues at coordinate 882,625 of CAXITT010000224.1, forward strand.
AGAGACCCAGTAGTCCGGTCCTGGGAACATGATTATATGATTTAACAGACCCCAGTAGTCCGGTCCAAAAAAAACACATGATTATATGATGATTTAAGAGACCCCAGTAGTTCGGTCCTGAGAACATGATGATTTAAGAGACCCCAGTAGTCCGGTCCTAAAAACATTACTGTAGTTTTCTCCAATTTGACTAAAGTATAGACATCGATTTACACACAAAATGTTACTGTTGTATGAACCAAATCTCTCCAATGCATCCAATTTTTTAGTCAGCCAAACTGGTTTGAATCCAAGCGTTGATATATAACAAGCCGTGTTTCAACCCCTCACCCCCACCCCCCCCCCCCACACTTTTTCCTTAGTTTAGCAGTTCAATGTGCATCATCTTACTGCTCAAATGATCTCAAACATTTACCAGATATTCCCTCGTATGTCCACCACTGTGACCACAAAGCTTTGGTGTCACCTGAAAGATAAAAGAAGTCAGTTAGTGTCTGCCTCACCAATTTAAAAACCTATTTAGGCCAAAGAAAAATGTGAGAAAAAAATTAAAACTCACCCCCCCCCGACCCCTCCAACAAAAAATAAATCAACATAAAAACAACAATTTAAAAAATAAGGCAACAACCCGCCCACTATTATTTCATTCTACGTTTCATATCTTAGCACTTATTATCTCTTCGAGCACTCCAGCACTTAATCCCAACCATTATAGTCCAACCAGTAGGTCCCAAACCTTAGTCCAACCAGTAGGTCCCAAACCTTAGACCAACCAGTAGGTCCGAAAACTTAGTCCAACCATTAAGTACCAAACCTTAGTCCACTTTTTAGTCCAGTACTTAAATTTAGCCCATGTGTCCAACCCTTTAGGCCAACCAATTAAGTCCCAAAACTTAGTCCAATCAGTAGGTCCCAAACCTTAGTCCAACCAGTAGGTCCCAAAACTTAGTCCAACTGGTAGGTCCCAAAACTTAGTCCAACCGGTAGGTCCCAAACCTTAGTCCAACCGGTAGGTCCCAAACCTTTGTCCAACCGGTAGGTCCCAAAACTTAGTCCAACCAGTAGGTCCCAAACCTACTCCAACCGTTAAGTCACAAACCTTAGTCCACTTTTTAGGCCAGTACTTAAAATCAGCCCATGTGTCCAACCCTTTAGTCCAACCCTTAAGTCACCGGACCCCCTCGGAGTCAACCCGGGGAACAAAACCACTATTGCGTGTCCTGCGTGGGCAGACAAGGGACATGCATGGTACTGGGCTGCCAGCTGTGATGCTTCACAGTTGGAAGTAAAGGCAGAGACAGGGTAGAGATCATGACAAGTTGCCGTTAATGGATATGAGGGTACAGGCGAAGGTGGAAACCTCTAGCCAAATGATTCGAAGTACGCAGCCCTGAGAAGGCTGCTCATTAGGCAACCGTTTCTTCCCCGCTACTTCGCAAACAAGCGGCGTGTTGGTGCCCCACTGTAGAAAGCCTCTTATGGGGCGTCCGACGCTTCCCTCCCCGTGATGGATGGGGGAAGATATTAGTACGTAACATTACTATCCCGACTCCCTGGGAGAGTTGGCTGCGAACGCTTTAAACATAGCGTTTTGGTCAACCGGACGTCTCCGGGCGGGGAAAGCCGCCATCAGCATATCCGATCGAGCGGTTGCGGGCGTGCGCGTACACGCACGCACACAGACACACATGGATCATGCCACACAGACACACATGGATCATGCCACACAGACACAGATGGATCATGCCACACAGACACAGATGGATCATTCCACACAGACACACATGGATCATGCCACACAGACACAGATGGATCATGCCACACAGACACACATGGATCATGCCACACAGACACACATGGATCATGCAACACAGACACAGATGGATCATTCCACACAGACACACATGGATCATGCCACACAGACACACATGGATCATGCCACACAGACACACATGGATCATGCCACACAGACACACATGGATCATGCCACACAAACACACATGGATCATGCCACACAGACACACATGGATCATGCCACACAAACACACATGGATCATGCCACACAGACACACATGGATCATGCCACACAGACACACATGGATCATGCCACACAGACACACATGGATCATGCCACACAGACACACATATATGTCACACATACAAATGAATCATAATACACACACACATGAATCATGCTTCACACACACACGTACACATGAAACATGTTACACATGCAAATGAATCATAATGCACACACATAAAGCATGCTACACACTCGCACACATGAATCATGCTAGGCACACAAAAATGAACAATTGCTACACGAAAAAGCTGTGACAGGAGCAAATAAAATACTCATTTTTAAGGTAACATTAATGATCAAATCTTTACCCTTAAAAACAAAATAAAACCATAATTAAGGTGGGTTTTTTTTTTTAATTCTCCGAACATTGCGGAATTAATTAGCTCAACGTAAATTGACGGTTGGTACCTTAATTATACGAAATTAAAGAGTTCTGTTTTTTTTGGTTTTTATTTTTTTTTTTAAAGAATCCTAAAATAACTTACGCCCTTATAGTATTAATTCATAAAAATGTAACAAAAATGTCATTAAAGACAAATCACGTGATGTGGTCATAGAAGAAACAAGTGATGTCGTTCATAAACAAGGTTAGCAGAATGCTTTTTAAAAAAAATGAAATAACGCAAAAATAATTTTAAAAAAAGAAGAATTGGACCTGTAGTGCTCATGGAACGTAGTGTGTCTGTGTCAGGCGGAGTCTTACTGCCGCATCAGGCTGATATTTTGACATTGAACCAGTTGTGCAAGACACAAGGCGCAAGCGGAGTCTTACTGCCGCATCAGGCTGATATTTTCCCATTGAACCAGTTGTGCAAGACACATGCCACAAGCGGAGTCTTACTGCCGCATCAGGCTGATATTTTGACATTGAACCAGTTGTGCAAGACACATGGCGCAAGCGGACTCTTACTGCCGCATCAGGCTGATATTTTGACATTGAACCAGTTGTGCAAGACACATGCCGCAAGCGGAGTCTTACTGCCGCATCAGGCTGATTTTTCCCATTGAACCAGTTGTGCAAGACACATGCCACAAGCGGAGTCTTACTGCCGTAACAGGCTGATATTTTCCCATTGAACCAGTTGTGCAAGACACATGCCGCAAGCGGAGTCTTACTGCCGCATCAGGCTGATATTTTCCCATTGAACCAGTTGTGCAAGACACAAGGCGCAATGAGGCGGGACACAGCGCACTAGGAAATTGTCGTGTAACTGTATAGAGCTGTTGGCAGAACTGTGTACAATAGTCGTACGTTGAGTATAGCTGCGGACAGAACTGTGTACAATAGTCGTACGTTGAGTATATCTGTTGACAGAACTGTGTACAATAGTTTTACGTTGAGTATATCTGTTGACAGAACTGTGTACAATAGTCGTACTTTGAGAATCGCAGTTGACATAAAAATAGTCTTATTCTTGAGTATGGCAGCTGATTTAACTGTTTAAATACTCCTACTTTGAATATCAGTACGAATCTTGCTGCGGTGTCCAATACTCTCCAGACGACCGGAAGTCCTTCTGGCATTATCCCAGCCCACCATCCCGGCATCTGATCTTGACAAGGGAGATCAACGAGGATTTTCCCTTGTCCAGTTTCTGGTTTGTCAAATATTAGAAGATGAGTGTGTGTGTGTGTGTGTGTGTGTGTGTGTGTGTTTTAAGCTGGAATGAAGACCGCTAACCAAAATAATGTGTATCTGTTTCAGGACATTTGACTTTGTATTGTTGAAGCATTGTGCTGAATGCAGCAATGCTGGTATTACCTACTAGCCTGTGGTGGAGAGAAGCACCTAAGAGACGGGTTAATAGAAGAGCTAGAGGGAGATAAGCCAATTGAAGCGCTTAGAGAGACGGGTTAATAGAAGAGCATAGGGAGATGAGGTAATAGAAGAGCTTAGGGGATGAGCCAATAGAAGAGCTTAGGGAGATGAGCTAATAGCAAAGCTTAGCAAATCAGCTAATATTAGATCTTAGTGAGATGAGCTTATAGAAGAGCTTAGCAGATCAGCTAATAAAAGGGCTTAGGGAGATGAGCGAATAGAAGAGATTAGGGAGATGAGCGAATAGAAGAGATTAGGGAGATGAGCAAATGGAAGCGATTAGGGAGGTGAGCTAATAGCAAAGCTTAGCAAATCAGCTAATAAAAAATCTTAGTGAGATGAGCTTATAGAAGAGCTTAGCAGATCAGCTAATAAAAGGGCTTAGGGAGATGAGCGAATAGAAGAGCTTAGGGAGATGAGCGAATAGAAGAGATTAGGGAGATGAGCAAATGGAAGCGATTAGGGAGGTGAGCTAATAGCAAAGCTTAGCAAATCAGCTAATAAAAAATCTTAGTGAGATGAGCTTATAGAAGAGCTTAGCAGATCAGCTAATAAAAGGGCTTAGGGAGATGAGCGAATAGAAGAGCTTAGGGAGATGAGCGAATAGAAGAGATTAGGGAGATGAGCAAATGGAAGCGATTAGGGAGGTGAGCTAATAGCAAAGCTTAGCAAATCAGCTAATAAAAAATCTTAGTGAGATGAGCTTATAGAAGAGCTTAGCAGATCAGCTAATAAAAGAGCTTAGGGAGATGAGCAAATAGAAGAGATTAGGGAGGTGAGCTAATAGCAAAGCTTAGCAAATCAGCTAATAAAAAATCTTAGTGAGATGAGCTTATAGAAGAGCTTAGCAGATCAGCTAATAAAAGAGCTTAGGGAGATGAGCAAATAGAAGAGATTAGGGAGGTGAGCTAATAGCAAAGCTTAGCAAATCAGCTAATAAAAAATCTTAGTGAGATGAGCTTATAGAAGAGCTTAGCAGATCAGCTAATAAAAGAGCTTAGGGAGATGAGCAAATAGAAGAGATTAGGGAGGTGAGCTAATAGCAAAGCTTAGCAAATCAGCTAATAAAAAATCTTAGTGAGATGAGCTTATAGAAGAGCTTAGCAGATCAGCTAATAAAAGAGCTTAGGGAGATGAGCAAATAGAAGAGATTAGGGAGGTGAGCTAATAGCAAAGCTTAGCAAATCAGCTAATAAAAAATCTTAGTGAGATGAGCTTATAGAAGAGCTTAGCAGATCAGCTAATAAAAGGGCTTAGGGAGATGAGCGAATAGAAGAGCTTAGGGAGATGAGCGAATAGAAGAGATTAGGGAGATGAGCAAATGGAAGCGATTAGGGAGGTGAGCTAATAGCAAAGCTTAGCAAATCAGCTAATAAAAAATCTTAGTGAGATGAGCTTATAGAAGAGCTTAGCAGATCAGCTAATAAAAGATCTTAGTGAGATGAGCTTATAGAAGAGCTTAGCAGATCAGCTAATAAAAAATCTTAGTGAGATGAGCTTATAGAAGAGCTTAGCAGATCAGCTAATAAAAAATCTTAGTGAGTTGAGCTTATAGAAGAGCTTAGCAGATCAGCTAATAAAAGGGCTTAGGGAGATGAGCAAATAGAAGCGATTAGGGAGATGAGCAAATAGAAGAGATTAGGGAGGTGAGCTAATAGAAGAGATTAGGGAGGTGAGCTAATAGAAGAGATTAGGGAGGTGAGCTAATAGAAGAGATTAGGGAGGTGAGCTAATAGAAGAGATTAGGGAGGTGAGCTAATAGCAAAGCTTAGCAAATCAGCTAATAAAAAATCTTAGTGAGATGAGCTTATAGAAGAGCTTAGCAGATCAGCTAATAAAAGGGCTTAGCGAGATGAGCAAATAGAAGAGATTAAGGAGATGAGCAAATAGAAGAGATTAGGGAGGTGAGCCAATGGAAGTGCTTAGGGAGATGAGCTAATAATAGAGGGGCTTAGCAGATCAGCTAATACAAGAGCTTAGTAAGATGAACCAATAGAAGAGCTTAGGAAGATGAGCTAATATGCGTTAAGTAGACCTGATATTTTTGTTAACCGTTTGATTTTAAATAGGTATTTTAAATTATGGGGAATAATTTGTGTTGTTTTTCAATTGAAAAAACTGTAAGATATTGAAAGATGACATAGACGTAAGGGAATGGCAGATGACATACATCCTTACAGAACCTGCGCTCTTCAAAACAGTCCTTACTGAGAGTTCCCAGTGTGGATGGACACAGAAAGAAGTCAAACGGAGTGCGCTCTACAACACAGTCCTTACTGAGAGTTCCCAGTGTGGATGGACACAGAAAGAAGTCAAACGGAGTGCGCTCTACAACACAGTCCTTACTGAGAGTTCCCAGTGTGGATGGACACAGAAAGAAGTCAAACGGAGTGCGCTCTACAACACAGTCCTTACTGAGAGTTCCCAGTGTGGATGGACACAGAAAGAAGTCAAACGGAGTGCGCTCTACAACACAGTCCTTACTGAGAGTTCCCAGTGTGGATGGACACAGAAAGAAGTCAAACGGAGTGCGCTCTACAACACAGTCCTTACTGAGAGTTCCCAGTGTGGATGGACACAGAAAGAAGTCAAACGGAGTGCGCTCTACAACATAGTCCTTACTGAGAGTTCTCAGTGTGGATGGACACAGAAAGAAGTCAAACGGAGTGCGCTCTTTTGAAGCTATTGCTCTTAAAATTATGGAACAGTTTGACTCAATCTTGGAGGGAAATTGAAAATGATAAACAGTAATTTAAGAAAGATTTTAATTTTTTCTTTCTTTCAACAGGTTTTAGGACAACAGAGACTGTGAGCATGCTAAGATAGCATGGACACAAACTCTATACAAGTATTCAATCATCATCATCATCATCATCATCATCATCATCATCAAGTGAAGGAAAGATGACATGTTTACAGGTGATAATGAAGAGGACGAACCAGACAATATACGGCCATATTATGACGTCACTGTGGACACAAATAACGGGGTGCTGGGAGCTGATTAAATGAAAAGCCGAACAGAATTGATGGACTGTTGACCAATGGAGACGATCACGTGTCCAAGAGATGAATAGTTCTAATAAAGTCCAGGCGATCGGGAGACGCCCAGGTCGAGAAGCAGACGGCAAGCTTGCAGTGAGGCATTGCTCAAGTTCAAGGGGGTCAGTGTTCATAATCAGTGCCGGGGAGAACGACGATCAGAATGCACTGGGGAATTGTTCGCTAGATGGCGCTGGTGTGGGACAACATGAACTACACCGGTGAGTCGTCATTGGTCGCTAGATGGCGCTGGTATAGGACAACATGAACTACATCGGTGAGTCGTCATTGGTCGCTAGATGGCGCTGGTGTAGGACAAGATGAACTACGCCGGTGAGTCGTCATTGGTCGCTAGATGGCGCTGGTGTAGGACAAGATGAACTACACCGGTGAGTCGTCATTGGTCGCTAGATGGCACTGGTATAGGACAACATGAACTACACCGGTGAGTCGTCATTGGTCACTAGATGTCACTGCCGTGGGACAAGATGAACTACGCCGGTGAGTCGTCATTGGTCGCTAGATGTCGCTGGCGTGGGACAAGATGAACTACACCGGTGAGTCGTCATTGGTCGCTAGATGGCGCTGGTGTAGGACAACATGAACTACACCGGTGAGTCGTCATTGGTCGCTAGATGGCGCTGGTGTAGGACAACATGAACTACACCGGTGAGTCGTCATTGGTCGCTAGATGGCGCTGGTGTAGGACAAGATGAACTACGCCGGTGAGTCGTCATTGGTCGCTAGATGGCGCTGGTGTAGGACAAGATGAACTACGCCGGTGAGTCGTCATTGGTCGCTAGATGGCGCTGGTGTAGGACAAGATGAACTACGCCGGTGATTCGTCATGGGTCTCTAGATGGCACTGGTATAGGACAACATGAACTACACCGGTGAGTCGTCATTGGTCACTAGATGTCACTGCCGTGGGACAAGATGAACTACGCCGGTGAGTCGTCATTGGTCGCTAGATGGCACTGGTGTAGGACAAGATGAACTACACCGGTGAGTCGTCATTGGTCGCTAGATGGCGCTGGTGTGGGACAAGATGAACTACACCAGCGAGTCGTCGTTGGTCGCTAGATGGCACTGCCGTGGGACAAGATGAACTACGCCGGTGAGTCGTCATTGGTCGCTAGATGGCACTGGTGTAGGACAAGATGAACTACGCCGGTGAGTCGTCATTGGTCGCTAGATGGCACTGGTGTGGGACAAGATGAACTACACCAGCGAGTCGTCGTTGGTCGCTAGATGTCGCTGGCGTGGGACAAGATGAACTACACCAGTGCATCGTCCTCCTGTCTCATTTGGTTTGCGCTGTGTCAACAATTCAATGAGGAGGACTGAGGAAAATAACAACCTTTGGTTTGAGCTCTTTGGTTTGATCTCTTTGGTTTGTCCGTCAAATCTTTGGTTTATCCGTCCTTTCTTTGGTGAGTCCTTCAAATCTTTGGTTTGTCCGTCTAATCTTTGGTTTGTTGGTCCTTTCTTTTGTGTGTCCGTCCAGTCTTTGATGTGTCCGTCCAGTCTTTGGTGTGTTTGCCCAGTCTTTGGTGTGTCCGTCCAGTCTTTGGTGTTTCCATCATGATTCGTCCTTAATAACTGGCATAGAGTGAGACTATTTGACTGTACATTTAATGAACTGAGTTGTCAACCTTGTTTGGGTCTCCAAATAATTCTGGATTAAAGGGAAAAATTCTCCCGGATCTAAAAATAGTACAAAGAAGGAATCCACATTTGTGACGTAATCCTGTTTGAAATAGCCTGTTTTCATAAAGAAGCTCTGCTGTTTTCCCATATCTCTGAATAATGCGTAATTTTAAAATAATTGAAAAAAAAAATTCTTTTAACTGAATCATGTAATAGAAAATACGGTTTAAAAAACCTGTTCCATTTGATAATTGAGTATAATTACTTTACTTGATTATTTCATTTTTTAAAAAAAACCTCTGTCACAAAGATCACAGATATTAGAAATAGCGTGCCTGTCAAACCATTGCATTATGACAACAAAAGATGGCTGCTTCATTGGTCAAGTCATGTTTTCAGTATACAGTGGTTTACTTCAGTAGTTGCATTTGATTTGGTTACAGGTGGATTAAGGGGCACTTTGGATAAAAGAGAGTGGGGCGCGTGGGATGAGTGGTGTGCGTGGGATGAGTGGTGTGCGTGGGATGAGTGGTGTGCGTGGGATGAGTGGTGTGCGTGGGATGAGCGGTGTGCGTGGGATGAGTGGGATGAGTGGTGTGCGTGGGATGAGTGGGGTGCGTGGGATGAGTGGTGTGCGTGGGGTGAGTGGTGTGCGTGGGATGAGTGGT
>CAXITT010000224.1:893089-907818 GCA_964033795.1 Lymnaea stagnalis
GTGGGGTGAGTGGGGTGCGTGGGGTGAGTGGGGTGAGTGGGATGAGTGGTGTGCGTGGGATGAGTGGTGTGCGTGGGGTGAGTGGTGTGCGTGGGATGAGTGGTGTGCGTGGGATGAGTGGTGTGCGTGGGATGAGTGGTGTGCGTGGGATGAGTGGTGTGCGTGGGGTACTGTGAGAGCATCCACAATATTTGGCCTCGTCTCATGATCAAGAATAGCACCGCTAAAGATCATATGTTGGCATCCATTGATAAATCATAACAATCCTAGAGATCATATGTTGGCATCCACTAAGGTCAACCAGATCAACTTCTTTAAAGAGCTACCACTAAGGTCAACCAGATCAACTTCTTTAATGAGCTACCACTAAGGTCAACCAGATCAACTTCTTTAAAGAGCTACCACTAAGGTCAACCAGATCAACTTCTTTAATGAGCTACCAAGATCTACCACTAAGGTCAACCAGATCAACTTCTTTAAAGAGCTACCAAGATCTACCACTAAGGTCAACCAGCTCAACTTCTTTAAAGAGCTACCAAGATCTACCACTAAGGTCAACCAGATCAACTTCTTTAAAGAGCTACCAAGATCTACCACTAAGGTCAACCAGATCAACTTCTTTAATGAGCTACCAAGATCTACCACTAAGGTCAACCAGATCAACTTCTTTAAAGAGCTACCAAGATCTACCACTAAGGTCAACCAGATCAACCTCTTTAAAGAGCTACCAAGATCTACCACTAAGGTCAACCAGATCAACTTCTTTAAAGAGCTACCAAGATCTACCACTAAGGTCAACCAGATCAACTTCTTTAATGAGCTACCAAGATCTACCACTAAGGTCAACCAGATTAACCTCTTTAAAGAGCTACCAAAATCTACCACTAAGGTCAACCAGATCAACTTCTTTAAAGAGCTACCAAGATCTACCACTAAGGTCAACCAGATCAACTTCTTTAAAGAGCTACCAAGATCTACCACTAAGGTCAACCAGGTCACACCATTATCCCCGCGCGTTAATTTAAACACTTTCTTCTTCCTTCCAGTATTTCTGACCGCAAATCGATGGTTAATCCCCGATTCTGCCACGTCTCTCAAGACCACTGTCAAATGTTGACCTATATCTTTTCTTCTCTTGCCTAACACTGTATGTGTTTGTTCGGCCCTTCTGGACAACATTTCTTTGTAAACACTCGGTGAACACTCAAGAGGGGGGCTGTTCGGGGGGTGGGGGGGGGGAAGACGTTGTGTTGACATCAATAACAGCAGTCCTGAACAACTGACAGCGTTATTGAACTCCAGTGGCATGGCATGGGCAAGCCTATTCCTGCCCATACAAAGAAGGAGATCAAACAGACCCCAGGCAGGTCAACAAACATGATGGACTATAGGAGCGCAACAAAGGGGCGTGTACATTAATTGGGGGGCGAATGGTGTTTAAGTCGACTGATGGAATAGGTGGCGGGCGTAACTGATGAGCAGGGAGGGGGTAAGGGATTGGTTGCATTGGTGATACCCATTAAATGGTGATTAGTGACATTGGTGACGCCAGCTACATGAGAGTGACCGGAAATGGTGATTAGTGACATTGGTGACGCCAGCTACATGAGAGTGACCGGAAATGGTGATTAGTGACATTGGTGACGCCAGCTACATGAGAGTGACCGGAAATGGTGATTAGTGACATTGGTGACGCCAGCTACATGAGAGTGACCGGAAATGGTGATTAGTGACATTGGTGACGCCAGCTACATGAGAGTGACCGGAAATGGTGATTAGTGACATTGGTGACGCCAGCTACATGAGAGTGACCTGCAATGGTGATTAGTGACATTGGTGACGCCAGCTACATAACAGTGACCGGAAATGGTGATTAGTGACATTGTTATATTTTCGTGTTTAAGTGCGAGTCAATAAACATTTATTTGACAAGACAGACCATGGAGAATGACATCATGTTTCATAGTGACACCTACATGACATCATGAATCATAGAAAACACCCATTTACACCAGACATATAAAACACCCATTTACACCAGACACATAAAACACCCATTTACACCAGACACATAAACACCCATTTACACCAGACACATAAAACACACATTTACACCAGACACATAAAACACCCATTTACACCAGACACATAAAACACCCATTTACACCAGACACATTAAAACACGCATTTACACCAGACACATAAAACAAACATTTACACCAGACACATAAAACAAACATTTACACCAGACACATAAAACAAACATTTACACCGGACACATATAACACACATTTACACACGCCATATGACTCTCGAAATCTTTATATACAATACATGGCAAAATGTCGACGTCTGTCTTACAACCAAACTGCCTTTGCCTTAACATTCTATTAAACTACAACTTTGTTCTTATTAACCCAATAGATTGATAAGTATCATGTATCACAGATAACGTGCACTTTGTGCACTCAAAGATAAGTATCATGTATCACAGATAACGTGCACTTTGTGCACTCAAAGATAAGTCAAGTATCACGTAATCACAGACTTTGTGTACTCGACCGACTCCATTTACTCTGTGTCATTCATCAAACTTACAGAAAACTGGTCCCAGGACTCAGTTACACAAACACGCTATACAACACCAGTATAAATATTTATTATTTGAAGTACACGATAGCACACAATAAATATGGGCCAGGTAATAGTTTGTGACACTATGCCAGTTAATGGAGCTCAACTACTGTGGAATAGCTTCACGCAGATGTGAAATAAGAATTTACAAAAATAAATAAATCTATCTTGTAATTTTGATGATCTAAACGATATCCTAATACTACCAGTGCCTAATTAACCTGTAGGTAAGTGAGTCACGTGTCCAAGGGACCGCGCCTTGTAGGGGTCCCACGCCTTGTAGGGGTCACGTGACTTTTAGGGGTCCCGCGCCTCGCACGGATCCCACGCTTTTAGAGCTCCCACGCCTTATCGGGGTACCACGCCTTTCAGGGGTCCCGCACTTTTTTGGGGTCCCGAGGTCTTTTAGGGGTCCCGCGACAAAGGATGCTTTGTAGCAGGGGGCGGGGGCTGGCTGGCGTACCTCGACTAAATGCTGGTCGGGGCAAACTCCCAAAAATGCGTTCCCTTAAAACAAACATCGAGTTACATGTTAAGTCTATCCCTTAAAATAGGATTAAAACTTCAAATAGCCCCCGGGGTCCCCCCTTCCCACGCTTTAGTCACGCCACTGTGACTGCCCAGAGTCCTCCACAGGTCAGAATTCAGCTCTGTCTACTAATACTATATCAAAATGAAATATAAATATTTTTTTTGTATATCTATTTGTGAAAAAACGCCAAGATCTACCCAGTTATGGTCAGCAAAGATCCGCTGGTTTTGTCATTGATTGATTTATTTATTTAGGCATTTTTATATAGCGCTTACCTTAAAGCTCTAAGCGCTTTACAATTATTAAAAACATGTAAACTAAGTAAAATAAAAATGAGACACTAGGATAGTAACTACTATACTATAGAAACAATGAAAATGGCTATAAAACGAGGACACTTTGACACGTTTTGGCCTATACTTCAGGATCAACCCGAAACAGAAAATGAGGTAGGGCAAGGAGGGTGCATCACAGGTCATAGGCGGACCTAAACAGATGAGTTTTAAGGGACTTTTTGAAAATGGACGAGGTTTCACTATGACGGATATGGAAGGGGAGCTGGTTCCAGAACGTGGGCGCATGAAAGTAGAAGGAGCGTTCACCGATGGTCTACTAGGGGTTTTGGTTCTTGGGATTGAGAGGGTTCTATTGTCAGTTGAAGAGCGTAGTTGTCTTGTGGGTTTGATGTATAAATGAAATATCATTTTTTTAATGTATAAATGAAATATAATCTTTTAATGAATAAATGAAATATCTTTTAATGTATAAATGAAATATCATCTTTTAACGTATAAATGAAATATTATTTTAAATGTATAAATGAAATATCATCTTTTAACGTATAAATGAAATATCATTTTAATGTATAAATGAAATATCATCTTTTAACGTATAAATGAAATATCATTTTAATGTATAAATGAAATATCATCTTTTAATGAATAAATGAAATACTTTCATTTTAATGAATCAATGCGCGAATTTGTTCAACGTATTCCTATGACAAAGCTGTTTTTTTGCCCACAAAAACATCTTTATTCATATTCAGGCACTTCATTACATGAGTGCAAACCATGTAGCGACTATCACTGTGTAAGTAACCACTGACCGGTGAATGCGTGGGAGACGCGAATCATGCGTGGGAGGAGCCAATCATGCGTGTGAAACCTTTGGTTTGCCAGGTTGACAAAACACGAGCACACAATGGTTTCAGGGTGGGTGACGACCGGAACAAACCAAACATAAGGGCTGATGTATTTCCAGGGTAGGCATTCACATCACTGGAGTTGACAGAAGCAGCTGAATGTTTGGGACACAAACTGTCGTGGTTCATAGACTTTCCACACGGTGTTACTCGGTTTGGGATACAAACTGTCGTGGTTCATAGACTTTCCACACGGTGTTACTCGGTTTGGGATACAAACTGTCGTGGTTCATAGACTTTCCACACGGTGTTACTCGGTTTGGGATACAAACTGTCGTGGTTCATAGACTTTCCACACGGTGTTACTCGGTTTGGGATACAAACTGTCGTGGTTCATAGACTTTCCACACGGTGTTACTCGCTTGTGTGATTGCTCTGTGTGGGGAATAAGCGGCATTGAGAGTATTGCTTTTTTAATGCTCTGCTTTTTTAATGCTCTATAGTCTATAGTCTGGTGGATATTCCACTGCAGTTTCTCCATAGTCTCGGGGATATTACACTGCAATTTCTCTATAATCTCGTGGATATTCATCTGCAATTTCTCTATAGTCTCGTGGATATTCCACTGCAATTTCTCTATAGTCTCGTGGATATTCCACTGCAATTTCTCTATAGTCTCGTGGATATTCCACTGCAATTTCTCTATAGCTCGTGGATATTCCACTGCAGTTTCTCCATAGTCTCGGGGATATTACACTGCAATTTCTCTATAATCTCGTGGATATTCCACTGCAATTTCTCTATAGTCTCGTGGATATTCCACTGCAATTTCTCTATAGTCTCGTGGATATTCCACTGCAGTTTCTCCATAGTCTCGGGGATATTACACTGCAATTTCTCTATTGTCTCGTGGATATTCCACTGAAAATTCTCTATAGTCTCGTGGATATTCCACTGCAGTTTCTCTATGGTCTCGTGGATATTCCACTTCAATTTCTCTATAGTCTCGTCGATATTCTATATGCTAACACCATATGATGCAGATCACCAGACTGATATTAAATATGGAGTATCTTTGGATGACGTAAGGGTCGTAAAGGTCTTGTACGCCTTCTGTCTTAGTCAACGCTTGGATTGCGGCCCTACAATCCCTACGGAAGAGGTGTGGGGGGGGGGGGAGGGACTCGGCTAGTTTAGGGGCCCAAAGTTGTGATGTGGACATGTTTTTATTAAAAGACATTATTTTAGATTGCATTGTAAATAACAACAATTTTTCCATGGTGGCCCTCTTTTAAAAGATAAAAATGTGATGAACACTTAGTCAACGCTTGGATTGCGGCCCTACAATCCCTACGGAAGAGGTGTGGGGGGGGGGGGGGGACTCGGCTAGTTTAGGGGCCCAAAGTTGTGATGTGGACATGTTTTTATTAAAAGACATTATTTTAGATTGCATTGTAAATAACAACAATTTTTCCATGGTGGCACTCTTTTAAAAGATAAAAATGTGATGAACCCAGCAGCTGTCATGATGACCTGTACTAAATGAGATGTCATAGAGAGCTGTCAAAATGGCCGATTATCATTCGAATCCCAAATTTCCCATTTATTAATAACTGTCGTATATGGCCTAGAGTGTCTTCCCCTTGTATATTACTTAGTACAATGGGACCTCGGAAGCCGACCTAAAATTTCGAGCATTTCTTGGCCATGTTAAAGTTGGAAAAATTTACAAAATACACAACAAATTAGTAAACTCAAACATCTTCCTAGACGAAAAATACCAACCCACGTTAAAATAAAAATAAAATAGAAGAAATAACTAAAAATTTAGAATTCATGACAAGCAAAACACGGTGCCCCATGAATCTAAAACCCGGAGACGGCGTCCCGAAGGCGGTATGACATCGACCAATTCATATTCCGACAAGTTCTGCGACGCTGCTGGAGCAAAACTTGAAACACCGGCATATAATGTTCTTCGTGTTATCGAGATGCTTAGAAAAAAAGGGGGGGGGGGTGATTTGGTATCGAGGGAACCAGGTTATCCTCCTAAAGAACAATCCCAGGCCCTGTGACTTCTTCCTACGAGGTCTACATGAATGCCAGAAAGACACAAACAACTCTTCAAATATAAACCTGGCAGCCCAATCGCCTCCCCCCCCCCCCCCCCCCCCCCCCNCCGACGCGCCCTTTTATTATTATTATTTTTTTTTTTTTTGCGCAGTTTCATTTAAGCTTTCACAGAAAGAAGAGCCGGGGCCAATTTATTCATGACGCAAATTTCGTCGAATCTGTTTCATGCTTAAAATGTATTCGATTCCAGTCCATTCGACAAATGCGCACTCCGTTCGATGCTTGGTGGTCCGACATCAGATCAAGCGGACGTGTCCGCCACACCATGGTTTCCTCAATAAATTGATGGCACGCCAAGATAAGCTCTGCGCCGACACACACGCGCGCACACACACAGACACACACACACACACACACACACACACACACACACACATCATTTCAAAAGTTCATACGAGCTGGACTTACCCCGCTGTGTTTGGACAGGCTTCCATGGGTACGGCAAGGGGGGGGAAAGCTCTGCGCCGACACACACGCGCGCACACACACAGACACACACACACACACACACACACACACACACACACATCATTTCAAAAGTTCATACGAGCTGGACTTACGCCGCTGTGTTTGGACAGGCTTCCATGGGTACGGCAAGGGGGGGGGGTAAAAGCCGGATTACTTTAAAATCAACACCACGCCTGCAAATAGAACGTTGTTGTCTTAATCCCATTTTTACATCTGAAATACAGGGTTTGTTTTTTTGTTTTTTTTTTAAAAGCCAGTTGTCACTGACAATGTCAGTGCATTGGAGACGAGGGGGAAAGACAAGCTAGATTAATGCCACGCTGAGTTCCTGTCCACACAGGCTCTGTTGAGATGGCTACTGCCGATGGTGACTGTTACGAGCTGCTAATGACACAAGTAGTTCAATAACTTCATTTAGTCTAGGTGTAGTTAGTGACACCTCCAACATCAACATTCGATAGGGTTCTTTATTCAACAATCAACTCCACAGCGTGCCTTCTTCCTTCCACTGTCTCTCTGCAACTCAATTACTACCAAAGAACATCACAACGAACAACGTCATCTCTCATACCCAACATACGTCACCAAGACAAAGCACAGAGCAAGAGGTGCCCAACTAATCTCCACACCAAAATACGCTCACGAACAACTCCAGTGGCCGAAGCACGGGCCAAAACACCCACTCATTGAACGAGCCAGTAGCAGGAGCCAAGGGCCGCCAGATCTATCCAATAACGACCTACCGCTAACTCGCCGCCCCTGGAGGCGTAGCCCCCACCCCCGCCCTGCAAAGGGCGCGTCAACAGGGCTATTAATAGATAGTGGACGTGGGTCATCGTATGTTCTAAGAGATACCCAGAGATACTGATGGTATTATTTCTGGAAGAACTAAATCATTGACTTGACAACGAATGTCTCGTACAAAAAGCAGAACTCTGTTAATAGTTTCAAAGAAAAAATATATCTAAAAAAAGCATCTGTTTAAAAAACAAACGCATATTTTCTAATGCACCCTTATCCACCCAAATTTTTCCAGAGGAATTTTTAAAAAAAAAGGGGGGGGGGGCACACATACAGTCAAGTTTTTGAGTCGCTAAGTCATGTTAAACACAGTCAAGAAAAGAAATGATCTCAAATAATTATTGGTATTTCCAACAGCAGATGGACTCATGAGATGCCATTCAAATAATGGAGGCTTGGCTCGGCCTGTCTGTGGGCGGTGGCCTTATAGCGCCCAGGAATCAGATCAGGCGGGCTCTACAATTTCAACATCACGTCTGCTCCGGAGCCACGCAGAAACGCATAAACAGGTTGGAGTTAATGGTCGTCGGATGAATTAATGCATGTTTGCGCCCACTCCCACCCACCCACCCATCCCACCCCACCCCACAACACCATTTCTCTTATCATGGAAATATTGCTGACGTGAAGAGGGGGGGGGTGGGGGGGTGGAAAAAATACTGTTCACTTCGGTGTAATCGGAAATTTCAAACATTTGTATTGCCGGATTCAATTACTCGTAATCGCGAATATATCTTTATTTTATCCTTGCAACGATTAGTCCTAGCTTCATTTCTGCTTGAAATTAGTTTGTTATTGTAAGTTGGATTTCATCTTGTTGGTCTTTAGCAGTCGAACAAACTTAGTATTAACAGAGTGAATATGGATGGAGAGTTACGAACCAACCAGGAACTGAACAGTCTGTATCCTTAAGGATCCCACGCTAGTAGCAGAAATGAAAAAAAAAAGGGACCGGCTATGCTGGGTGGACACTTAGAAAAAAATGACAGAGGAGTGAAGACAGTGCACCACTGAATGACAGACGAGTGAAGAGAGTGCACCACTGAATGACAGACGAGTGAAGAGAGTGCACCACTGAATGACAGACGAGTGAAGAGAGTGCACCACTGAATGACAGACGAGTGAAGAGTGTGCATCACTGAATGACAGAGGAGTGAAGAGTGTGCACCAACGAATGACAGAGGAGTGAAGAGAGTGCACCACTGAATGACAGACGAGTGAAGAGAGTGCACAGTTAGGAATCCAAGCTTTGAAGAAAAAAAGCATCAGTTGGGTCTGTGCGGAAGGCCTACATGGGCTGTAGTGCCACAGGACGGATGGATGGTATGAGTGGAAGGATGTGGTTAGGCAGATCAAAGCCCCACAAGGGCTGTAGTGCCACAAGGACGGATGGATGGTATGAGTGGAAGGATGTGGTTAGACAGATCAAAGCCCCACAAGGGGTGTAGCGCCACAAGGACGGATGGATGGTATGAGTGGAAGGATGTGCATGGTTAGGCAGACCAAATCCCTACACGGGCTGTAGTGTCACAGGACGGATGGATGGTATGAGTGGAAGGATGTGCATGGTTAGGCAGACCAAATCCCTACACGGGCTGTAGTGCCACAGGACGGATGGATGGTATGAGTGGAAGGATGTGCATGGTTAGGCAGACCAAATCCCTACATGGGCTGTAGTGCCACAGGACGGATGGATGGTATGAGTGGAAGGATGTGCATGGTTAGGCAGACAAAATCCCTACACGGGCTGTAGTGCCACAGGGACGGATGGATGGTATGAGTGGAAGGATGTGCATGGTTAGGCAGACCAAATCCCTACATGGGCTGTAGTGCCACAAGGACGGATGGATGGTATGAGTGGAAGGATGTGCATGGTTAGGCAGACCAAATCCCTACGCGGGCTGTAGTGCCACAGGGACGGATGGATGGTATGAGTGGAAGGATGTGCATGGTTAGGCAGACCAAATCCCTACACGGGCTGTAGTGCCACAGGGACGGATGGATTTAAACCAAATCACCAAGTAGAAAAACGTATGTTTGAAAGTCATTAAACTCAATCATAAACTGGAAAGTCATCATATTTAAATTTCTTTGTTATGCAATAATCAGAACATCTAAATATAATCTGATTGAGTTTAATCTCAATACTGAATTGTTTCCTCGCCGTATGACTTTAAGCCGTGCCTGAATTTACTCCATGTTTGTCTTAGAGTTTCGGTGTTCTACATTAGTCAGCAAATCTAGGTGCAAAAATAGAATTAGACCCGGTTTTGTTTAATCCATTTAGTATTATTTTATTCGCCGTGGCCCTAAAGTGACTGAAGTTGGGGCCCAGAGATCCCCCATCAACCCACCCCCCCACCCCGTCAAACGCCTCTGTATCACCCTACCCCGAGACAAACTTTAGAACCGCTCACGGCGTCTGCAATTCTTTTTTTCCCCTTAAAGAAAAAATTAATCAACAACAACACAAGAAAGTAGACCCGACCCCACAAGAAAGTAGACCCGACCCAAACAAGAAAGCCAAAGCAGACCCGACCCCACAAGAAAGTAGACCCGACCCCACAAGAAAGTAGACCCGATCCCACAAGAAAGCACACCCGACCACATAAAGTAGTAGACCCGACACAAACAAGAAAGTAGACCCGACCCCAAAAGAAAGTAGACCAGACCCAAACAAGAAAGTAGACCAGACCCAAACAAGAAAGTAGACCAGACCTAAACAAGAAAGTAGACCCGACCCCAAAAGAAAGTAGACCAGACCCAAACAAGAAAGTAGACCAGACCCAAACAAGAAAGTAGACCAGACCCAAACAAGAAAGTAGACCCGACCCCAAAAGAAAGTAGACCAGACCCAAACAAGAAAGTAGACCCGACCCCACAAGAAAGTAGACCCGACCCCAAAAGAAAGTAGACCAGACCCAAACAAGAAAGTAGACCAGACCCAAACAAGAAAGTAGACCCGACCCCAAAAGAAAGTAGACCAGACCCAAACAAGAAAGCAGACCCGAACCCACAAGAAAGTAGACCCGACCCCACAAGAAAGTAGAACCGACCCCAAAAGAAAGTAGACCAGACCCAAAAAAGAAAGAAGACCAGACCCAAACAAGAAAGTAGACCAGACCCAAACAAGAAAGTAGACCAGACCCAAACAAGAAAGTAGACCCGACCCCAAAAGAAAGTAGACCAGACCCAAACAAGAAAGTAGACCCGACCCCACAAGAAAGTAGACCCGACACCACAAGAAAGTAGACCCGACCCCACAAGAAAGTAGACCAGACCCCACAAGAAAGCAGACCAGATCCCAAAAGAAAGTAGACCAGACCCCACAAGAAAGTAGACCTGACCCAAAAAAGAAAGCAGATCCGACCCCACACGAAAGTAGACCCGACCTTACAAAAAAGTAAACCCGACCCCAAAAGAAAGTAGACCCGACCAAAACAAGAAAGCAGAGCCGACCCAAATAAGAAAGTAGACCCGACCACACAAGAAAGTAGAACCGACCCCACAAGAAAGTAGACACAACCCCACAAGAAAGTAGACCCGACCCCACCATAAAGTAGACCCAACCCCACAAGAAAGCAGATCCGACCCCACAAGAACGTAGACCCGACCCCACAAGAAAGTAGGCCAGACCCAAACAAGAAAGCAGACCCGAGCCCACAAGAAAGCAGACCCGACCCCACACGAAAGTAGACCCGACCCCACAAGAAAGTAGACCCGACCCCCACAAGAAAGTAGACCCGACCCCACATGCAATCTCATAACGACAATTAAGTATGATGGGCAAAACTTACCTAGAGCAGAAGAGAGTGCTCCCATCAAAACAATGAGCACCCCATCCAGGATGTGACGTACCAACATGGCGGACACCGCCTGCCCGAGATCCTTTGTCAAAGCGGAAGACACGTGGCGCCTTCTCTAAATAAAGTAGGTCATTCGCTGTGCTGTAAACAGGGGTCGCGTGTGTACCCTGGGCATGTTACACACTCCGTATACACACGTGAGGATGACGTTCAACTACACAGCTAATCCCACAGCCAATTGTTGACGACACACTCATGACACTCTATTCGCCGCTGTTCACTGGGGCGTCAGTCTGTGTAATCTTCCTGAAATAAATGGAGGAAAACAAGAAAGCAATTGTACTTTAATGAGTTAGCTGCTAGCCTGCTGAAATACTAATACAGAGAGACAGAATGGACGTAACTAGACACCATCAGATTCGAATAACCAAATTAAAGTAATATACACAAACTACATATAGACAGACTGCATTCTTAGATGAAGGTACACATTACATAGGAGAATTTAGATATTATTTCAAATTAGCATTTTTTAAATTTCTTTACAAACAAATCATTTTAAAAAAACATAACCCCTACCCAGACTGGTTATCATGAATCAAATTTGACCACTTGTGTTCTTCTTCACATAAGGAAAGCTTTGTACCCGTATACAAGGAAGCTCTGCTGGTTATAAGGTCTATGATAGGGATTCTAATCTCATTTTAGCAAATCAAATTAAGAAATACCATAGCAGACTTTTCATGATAAATGAAGGACTTAATAAAGAACAATGAATAACAAACAGAATAAAGAACAATGAATATCAGGACATTTTCCTCCCACAGGGCAAACTACAGTCACTTAAGTTTTCTAAAGTGTTTTCTGTTTCTTGTTGTCTCTAGTTTTGTCTCGTCTGCTGACGACGGCTGTAAACCGAAACGGTCCTCTTTTACTGTCCCGTCATTTCATGTCAACATTCCTTGTTCCACGATTTTCTGAGTTTTCGTATAAAACACTGATCACTATCATGCATTCCAATAAAACCATATTTAAATTGAAACTATTTCCGTAAAATAAAACAACATTGTACGCACCAAACTCACTTGCTGTTGATGGTTTTTTTTACGAATCACATTTGGCGCAGTAACCCGGAATTTTATTTTGCGTTGTTCCGGTAGATTGTCTCCATTTACGGCTGCTTCCTAACAAGCTGGCTGCTTCCTAATCAGCGTATTTGGTACTGAGATGATTTCCGTAGCTTTTGCTCATGCGTTGTATTATGTGACGTATATTTGGGTTTCGGCAATGGCGTTGTTAACGATGCTACCTATGAGCAGGAGCGGCAGTGATGGCGTAGTTGGGCGTGGTGTGTTAGCGATGGCGTAGTTCGGCGTGGTGTGTTAGTGTTGGCGTTATTCAGCGTGATGTATTAGTGATGGCGTAGTTTGGCGTGGTGTGTTAGTGATGGCGTAGTTTGGCGTGGTGTGTTAGTGATGGCGTAGTTGGGCGTGGTGTGTTAGTGATGGCGTAGTTGGGCGTGGTGTGTTAGCGATGGCGTAGTTCGGCGTGGTGTGTTAGTGTTGGCGTTATTCAGCGTGATGTATTAGTGATGGCGTAGTTTGGCGTGGTGTGTTAGTGATGGCGTAGTTTGGCGTGGTGTGTTAGTGATGGCGTAGTTGGGCGTGGTGTGTTAGTGATGGCGTAGTTGGGCGTGGTGTGTTAGTGATGGCGTAGTTGGGCGTGGTGTGTTAGTGATGGCGTAGTTGGGCGTGGTGTGTTAGTGATGGCGTAGTTGGGCGTGGTGTGTTAGTGATGGCGTAGTTGGGCGTGGTGTGTTAGTGATGGCGTAGTTGGGCGTGGTGTGTTAGTGATGGCGTAGTTGGGCGTGGTGTGTTAGTGATGGCGTAGTTGGGCGTGGTGTGTTAGTGATGGCGTAGTTGGGCGTGGTGTGTTAGTGATGGCGTAGTTGGGCGTGGTGTGTTAGTGATGGCGTAGTTGGGCGTGGTGTGTTAGTGATGGCGTAGTTGGGCGTGGTGTGTTAGTGATGGCGTAGTTGGGCGTGGTGTGTTAGTGATGGCGTAGTTGGGCGTGGTGTGTTAGTGATGGCGTAGTTGGGCGTGGTGTGTTAGTGATGGCGTAGTTGGGCGTGGTGTGTTAGTGATGGCGTAGTTGGGCGTGGTGTGTTAGTGATGGCGTAGTTGGGCGTGGTGTGTTAGTGATGGCGTAGTTGGGCGTGGTGTGTTAGTGATGGCGTAGTTGGGCGTGGTGTGTTAGTGATGGCGTAGTTGGGCGTGGTGTGTTAGTGATGGCGTAGTTGGGCGTGGTGTGTTAGTGATGGCGTAGTTGGGCGTGGTGTGTTAGTGATGGCGTAGTTGGGCGTGGTGTGTTAGTGATGGCGTAGTTGGGCGTGGTGTGTTAGTGATGGCGTAGTTGGGCGTGGTGTGTTAGTGATGGCGTAGTTTGGCGTGGTGTGTTAGTGATGGCGTAGTTTGGCGTGGTGTGTTAGTGATGGCGTAGTTTGGCGTGGTGTGTTAGTGATGGCGTAGTTTGGCGTGGTGTGTTAGCGATGGAGTTCCTTGATAAATAAAGAGACGTTTGATACGTCATGTATCACTGGTTTGTAAAATTAATGAATGCAAGGTTTGAAAGAAAGTGTGTTTCAATAATCAGTTCAATAGAGCGGAAAATCTAATGCCCGATAACTACGCTAAATGATTTTTTTTTTAAATAAAGCGACTGCGTTTGTTGCGTAATATTTTCTTGTCGGAAAATGAGATCGTCTCAATTTAAATCTGGTGTAATGAATATGCGGTTTAAAAATGGTCGGGACATCAGAACTTTTAATATAGTTGATGGGCGTGACATGAAAAGTGTGCCGTCATGCAGCATGGGGGGGGGGGAGGGGTGTAGCCAAAATTGGGATTCTTAAATGTGCGCTACTTCAGTTCATGTTTTGCAAAGTAACTTGGGTCGATGGTTAAGTTCAAGAATTGCTTTCGCCAATGTTTGGCGGGCTGTAGCTAGTAGTGTTTCTATTTGTCTCTCAACTTTGGTCACCTTCCATAACACCAGCAGTAGCTCAACCCATATCTTAAAATGAGCTCTCTTTATTTAAAAAAAAAATATTGGCGTAAATATGAATAGTCGCATTTTTGGCGCAATACACAAACCCCCATATAAGTGTGAGCACTGAACCAACGAGCCAATTGGCTCTCTCTCTCTCTCTCTC
>CAXITT010000224.1:923039-937395 GCA_964033795.1 Lymnaea stagnalis
CCCCCCCGTCCCATTGTTGCATACGTCCCAAACCCTCCCAAACTTTACGTCATTCTGCCCCACCTCCCCCCTTTTTTTTTTATCTCTTCAATCTTACTGGCTTCCCACATCCAGGCCCACTCTCACCCACTCCCATCCACTCCACCTCTGCCTTGCTTGACCCGCGTCCTCACCCCTAAGCATCCTACTGGTTCCCTCCCATACCAAGCACTTCGCACCTCGGCACTGACCCTACTTAAAGGAAGGGGGGGGGTGTCTTTCTTTATTATCTATCTCTAACTCATATGACCTCGTGGGGCACAAGATGCAGGTCCTCATACAAATTACAAGTAAACCCATCTCAGGGAGAACTGCAAACCTTTATACATTTTACAAACATCAGATACACCACTCGTTTATAATTAGTCACAGTGCCATGTCACACCATCCATTTATTATTAGTCACAGTGCCATGTCACACCTTCCATTTAGTATTAGTCACAGTGCCATGTCACGCCATCCATTTAGTATTAGTCACAGTGCCATGTCACACCATCCATTTAGTATTAGTCACAGTGCCATGTCACACTATCCATTTTTTATTAGGCACAGTGCCATGTCACACCTTCCATTTAGTATTAGTCACAGTGCCATGTCACACCATCCATTTATTATTAGTCACAGTGCCATGTCACACCATCCATTTAGTATTAGTCACAGTGCCATGTCACACCTTCCATTTAGTATTAGTCACAGTGCCATGTCACACCATCCATTTAGTATTAGTCAAAGTGCCATGTCACACCTTCCATTTAGTATTAGTCACAGTGCCATGTCACACCATCCATTTAGTATTAGTCACAGTGCCATGTCACACCATCCATTTAGTATTAGTCACAGTGCCATGTCACACCATCCATTTAGTATTAGTCACAGTGCCATGTCACACCATCCATTTATTATTAGTCACAGTCTCATGCCACAACATCCATTTATTATTAGTCGCAGTGCCATGTCACACCATCTATTTATTATTAGTCGCAGTGCCATGTCACAACACCCATTAGTTATTAGTCACAGGGGCCATGTCATACCATCCATTTATTATTAGTCAGTCTCATGTCCCAACATCCATTTATTATTAGTCACAGTGCCATGCCACACAACTCATTTCTTATTAGCCACAGTGCCATGCCACACAACTCATTTCTTATTAGCCACAGTGCCATGCCACACAACTCATTTCTTATTACCCACAGTGCCATGCCATACAACTCATTTCTTATTAGCCATAGTGCCATGCCACACAACTCATTTCTTAATAGCCACAGTGCCATGCCACACAACTCATTTCTTATTAGTCACAGTGCCATGCCACACAACTCATTTCTTATTAGCCACAGTGCCATGCCACACAACTCATTTCTTATTAGCCACAGTGCCATGCCACACAACTCATTTCTTATTAGCCACAGTGCCATGCCATACAACTCATTTCTTATTAGCCACAGTGCCATGCCACACAACTCATTTCTTATTAGCCACAGTGCCATGCCACACAACTCATTTCTTATTAGCCACAGTGCCATGCCACACAACTCATTTCTTATTAGCCACAGTGCCATGCCACACAACTCATTTCTTATTAGCCACAGTGCCATGCCACACAACTCATTTCTTATTAGCCACAGTGCCATGCCACACAACTCATTTCTTATTAGCCACAGTGCCATGATTTACTTACTTACAACAAAGTGGATAACAAAGCGTTGCAAAAAACTATACCGGTCAGGGCACATTTTTCATCTCTTACCCCGGGATCTTGGCCACCGGTACCAGATCTGGGTCACCGGTACATCTCTGATTCGACACGAGATTACTCTTTCACTTAGTGGTCAGCTTGTGGCCACTCTTCCGGGCAGTGAGTCCTGTTAGGTGAAATGACCATTAGTCTGATCAGACCCAGCGGTTATTATATCCGCAGGGATTGTCTCAGAGTCAATATCTGGAGAAAGCCCTTAATCTGTGATGACAGCTAAGCTGGAGCTATGACGGGCGGGGTTGGTCGGTGCACTGACTAATGGATGTAGCAGTGGGCAAAGGCTCTTTTAAGACCCAATACGGACCCTTGTGCTATTCGTGCTTTTATGTACCTGCAAGCAGTTCTTTTTGTGTGTGTGTGGATATTTTGTCAATGTGACGTACCTTTGTGGTCAACTCTACAATTATATGCGGTCACCTTGACTTTTGGAAGTGGCCACTTTGAGATCAAGTGGTCTAAATGTTACCCACACTTTTTGAAACTTGTTTCTATTGCTTTTTCAAGTGAAGTACCGAGGGCTGGATGTGAAGTCAACTATACCTAACGGTTGTGTCAACTATACCTGACGGTGGTGTCAACTATACCTAACGGTGATGTCAACTATACCTAACGGTGATGTCAACTATACCTAACGGTGATGTCAACTATACCTAACGGTGATGTCAACTATACCTAACGGTGATGCCAACTGTACCTAACGGTGATGCCAACTGTACCTAACTGTGATGCCAACTATACCTGCCCTCTACGCCAACTATACCTACTCCGTTGATCAAAGTCTTATATCGGGGAAATGTCCTGCCCTAACAACTCACCCCCCATTTTCCCAAAATCCTACCTTTAGGATCGATGATTTTTGTCAACGACGGGGTGGGGGAAAGGGCGGGGGTAGTTGTTTTTTTTTTTTAATCACCTTTTCTTATTTGTCCATCCCACGACTAGCGCTTCCCCCAGAACCCTCGACCCAGCATACCGGAGCTGTAACTCAGTGCTGTAAGTCGGTTCCATCCAAGCAGATTCGACCTTACAGGTCAGCATGGGGAATACTGAATTGACCGAACGAGAGAGTCCTGTGCGACAACACGATACTATGCTGCGAACTGACACATCCCCCATGGAGTTGCGAGTAGAAAGACAGTCTTTAAAAAGAAGAAATTCTCTATTGCAATGTTTTGGGAAAGTTTGAATAGCAGACGTTAAATTCTCTTTAGTTTCATGCTTCGGCCAAGTGCTAAGTCAGGCCAACAGGGATTGGGTCACACTTCGTTGTTGGAATAACATATTCCTTTGCGGAGAATTTACAAATTAAACTTTTCTTAATAAAGAGTCAAACATAATATTTATATCTGTATATTAAAATAAAACAACTTTTAAATAAGACTTCCTTTCGAAGACGAGTGAAAGGGCTCCAAAAATTAGAAAATATAATTGTCTTAAATACATTACGCAAAGAGAAGTTTGTAAAAGTGTAAGAAAGTCTGTGAAAGTCTAAGAAAGTATGTGAAAGTCTAAGAAAGTATGTGAAAGACTAAGAAAGTCTGTGAACGTCTAAGAAAGCCTATGAAAATCTAAGAAAGTCTGTGAAAGTCTAAGTCTAGCTTAGCGGTCAATGGTTGTTTGGTTTACACACAGAATTTTGGTCTGAGACTTGATTAATGTGATAGCTCAGTGGTCAATGGTTGTGTGGTCTACATGCAGAGTTGTGGTCTGAGACTTGGTTCCTGTGATAGGCCAGTGGTCAACGGTTGTGTGGTTTACATGCAGAGTTTTGGTCTGAGACTTGGTTCCTGTGATAGCTCAGTGGTCAACGGCTGTGTCGAAGTCGGTCAGGTTAGAGAGAAAGGATAGTGGGCAGATAGAATAGAAATGATATTGATTTGTATACATTTATATTCCTTAAAATATGTCGTCAAAGGCTAGCAGTCCGAAACTAGCAAATCCTGTGTTCTATTATATCTATTCCTTGGTCTACAATGTATAATCAAACACACAAGATGTGTGTGGCATAATAACTATTTCAAAATAAATAGAAGTGTAACGTTCTATTATGTCCCCTTCCTACGACACGTTGTATTATGTCCCCTTCCTACGACACGTTGTATTATGTCCCTTATTACCTGGCCTCATCCTTAACTCTACGGATCACAGTAATATCAACTGATGTTGTCCTCTACGGAAGCATTGTTGTTGTGGCTTTGTTGTATTTGTTAGCTTGTCGAGGAAAGACAAAAACTTGGTAGTGAGCCGCCATCGCGTGCGTTGATTTGATAGGAGGAGACAATATCTGACGTAATCAGCGTCACCGAAGGTCGCCCCGGTTAATGATGTTAGCACTGAGGTGTGGAAGGGGGGGTAGGGGAGGGAGGAGGAGGTCATAAACAAGATGGGAATTTTTTGGCCAGGATCTGAGAGGTGGTGAGGCTGGAGGGATCTGAGAGCAGGGTAAGGCTGGAGGGATATGAAAGGTGGCGAGGCTGGAGGGATATGAGAGGTGGTGAGGCTGGAGGGATATGAGAGGTGGTGAGGCTGGAGGGATATGAGAGGTGGTGAGGCTGGAGGGATATGAGAGGTGGCGAGGCTGGAGGGATATGAGAGGTGGTGAGGCTGGAGGGATATGAGAGGTGGTGAGGCTGGAGGGATATGAGAGGTGGTGAGGCTGGAGGGATCTGAGAGCAGGGGAAGGCGGAGGGATATGAGAGAGGTGGTGAGGCTGGAGGGATATGAGAGGTGGTGAGGCTGGAGGGATATGAGAGGTGGTGAGGCTGGAGGGATATGAGAGGTGGTGAGGCTGGAGGGATATGAGAGGTGGGTGAGGCTGGAGGGATATGAGAGGTGGGTGAGGCTGGAGGGATTTGAGAGGTGGTGAGGCTGGAGGGATATGAGAGGTGGGTTAGGCTGGGGGGATATGAGAGGTGGGTGAGGCTGGAGGGATATGAGAGGTGGGTGAGGCTGGAGGGATCTGAGAGGTGGCTAAGGCTGGAGGGATATGAGAGGTGACAAAGGCTGGAGGTATCCGAGACGTGGATTTCGTTTTGAGCAAATTTGAAAGTTGAACAGGAAAAGAAAACTATGCAGACATAATGATGTTAAACTAAAGTCATTCAATCCTGTCAAGAGCCCCACATATTTCAACAAGTCGTATCAAATGTCCGATTACCACCGATTATAACTCGTCAAATCAAATGTCCGATTACCACCGATTATAACTCGTCATATCAAATGTCCGATTACCACAGATTATAACTCGTCCTATCAAATGTCCGATTACCACCGATTATAACTCGTCTTATCAAATGTCCGATTACCACCGATTATAACTCGTCATATCAATTGTCCGATTACCACCGATTATAACTCGTCATATCAAATGTCCGATTACAACAGATTATAACTCGTCATATCAAATGTCCGATTACCACCGATTATAACTCGTCATATCAAATGTCCGATTACCACCGATTATAACTCGTCATATCAAATGTCCGATTACCACCGATTATAACTAGTCATATCAAATGTCCGATTACCACCGATTATAACTCGTCATATCAAATGTCCGATTACCACCGATTATAACTCGTCATATCAAATGTCCGATTACCACCGATTTCAACAAGTCGTATCAAATGTCTGATTACCACAGATTTCAACAAGTCGTATCAAATGTCCGATTACCAAAGAATTTAAATTCACAGATTATAATAACTCTTCATATCAAATACCCCATTACTACAAATTATAATTCGTCATATCAAATGTCCGATTACCACAGATTATAACTCTTCATATCAAATGTCCGATTACCACCGATTATAACTCGTCATATCAAATGTCCGATTACCACAGATTATAACTCTTCATATCAAATGTCCGATTACCACCGATTATAACTCGTCATATCAAATGTCCGATTACCACCAATTATAACTCGTCATATCAAATGTCCGATTACCACCGATTATAACTCGTCATATCAAATGTCCGATTTCCACAGATTATAACTCGTCATATCAAATGTCCGATTACAACAGATTATAACTCGTCATATCAAATGTCCGATTACAAAAGATTATAACTCGTCATATCAAATGTCCGATTACCACCGATTATAACTCGTCATATCAAATGTCCGATTACCACCGATTATAACTCGTCATATCAAATGTCCGATTACCACCGATTTCAACAAGTCGTATCAAATGTCCGATTACACAGATTTCAACAAGTCGTATCAAATGTCCGATTACCAAAGAATTTAAATTTAAAGATTATAATAACTCGTCATATCAAATGTCCGATTACCACAGATTATAACTCGTCATATCAAATGTCCGATTACCACAGATTATAACTCGTCATGTCAAATGTCCGATTACAAAAGATTATAACTCGTCATATCAAATATCCGATTACAACAGATTATAACTCGTCATGTCAAATGTCCGATTACAAAAGATTATAACTCGTCATATCAAATATCCGATTACAACAGATTATAACTCGTCATATCAAATGTCCGATTACAACAGATTATAACTCTTCATATCAAATGTCCGATTACAACAGATTATAACTCGTCATATCAATTGTCCGATTGCCAAGATTATAACTCGTCATATCAATCAAATGTCCGATTACCAGAGATTATAACTCGACATATCAAATGTCCGATTACCACAGATTATAACTCGTCATATCAATTGTCCGATTGCCAAGATTATAACTCGTCATATCAAATGTCCGATTACCATCGATTATAAATCGTCATATCAAATGTCCAATTACCACTGATTATAACTCGTCATATCAAATGTCCGATTACAACAGATTATAACTCGTCATATCAAATATCCGATTATCATAGATTAATAATCGTTATATCAAATGTCCGATTACCACAGATTATAACTCGTCATATCAAATGTCCGATTACCACAGATTATAACTCGTCATATCAATTGTCCGATTGCCAAGATTATAACTCGTCATATCAATCAAATGTCCGATTACCAGAGATTATAAATCGTCATATCAAATGTCCAATTACCACTGATTATAACTCGTCATATCAAATGTCCGATTACAAAAGATTATAACTCGTCATATTAATTATCCGATTACCATAGATTAATAATCGTTATATCAAATGTCCGATTACCACCGATTATAACTCGTCATATCAAAAGTCCGATTACCACAGATTATAACTCGTCATATCAAAAGTCTGATTACCACAGATTATAACTCGTCATATCATAAGTCCGATTACCACCGATTATAACTCGTCATATCAAAAGTCCGATTACCACAGATTATAACTCGTCATATCAAATGTCCGATTACAACAGATTATAACTCGTTATATCAAAAGTCCGATTACCACCGATTATAACTCGTCATATCAAAAGTCCGATTACCACAGATTATAACTCGTCATATCAAAAGTCCGATTACCACCGATTATAACTCGTCATATCAAAACTCCGATTACCACAGATTATAACTCGTCATATCAAATGTCCGATTACAACAGATTATAACTCGTCATATCAAATGTCCGATTACCACAGGTTTCAACCAATCAAATCCAATTTCTCATTATTACAGATTATAACTGGATATATGAAATGTACGATTACCACAGATTACAACTCGTCATATCAAATGTCCGATTACCACAAATTATATCTAATTGGATAAATCAAATATCCGATTATACAGATTAACTTGACATATTTTATTTACAGGTTCACATGAAATAAAATATTAAATCTTGCATCTATATATTTCACACATACTTCGATATAATTTTGAGTCTAGTCAAACTACACAGCCGTATAGATCTTATCCTGATATATGTTTTGGTTGAGTGGTTGTAATTTTCTCCATCGCCCGACCAGCCATTCCTTTCATTTCGCTTTCTGTCCACGTAAAGGACGAGTCTCCACATCCTGCAGGAAGGCCGCCTCAATCGTACACACGTGACCTGGCAATAACTCTCCTTGCCCTGGTGGCCGGGCTTCTAGCGCGCACGTCTCAGTGCCTGTTGTGGCGCAGGTCGCCATCTAGGCAAGGTCTTCTAGTCATAGACAAGGTCTTCTAGTCAGAGACAAGGTCCTCTAGTCATAGACAAGGTCTCCTAGTCATAGACAAGGTCTTCTAGTAACAGACAAGGTCTTCTAGTCATAAACAAGGTCTTCTAGTCAGAGACAAGGTCTTCTAGTCACAGACAAGGTCTTCTAGTCACAGACAAGGTCTTCTAGTCATAGGCAAGGTCTTCTAGTAATAGGCAAGGTCTTTTAGTCATAGACAAGGCCTTCTAGTCAAAGTCAAGGTTTTCTAGTCATAGACAAGGTCTTCTAGACATAGACAAGGCATTCTAGTCATAGACAAATCTATTGTGTTGTTCCATACAAGTCTATGTTGTTGTTACATACAAGTCTATGTTGTTGTTAAATACAAGTCTATGTTGTTGTTACATACAGATACAAGTCCATGTTGTTGTTACATACAAATAGAAGTCTATGTTGTTGTTACATACAATATGAGTCTATGTTGTTGTTACACACAAGTCTATGTTGTTGTTACACACAAGTCTATGTTGCTGTTTAAATTTTTTTTTGCATTAACTCATTACTTTGTATGCATGAATGTGGTCAGTTGCTAAACCATTTGTATGTACATTGTATGTGGTCAGTGGCTAAACCATTTGTCTGTACATTGTATGTGGTCAGTAGCTAAACCATTTGTCTGTACATTGTATGTGGTCAGTTGCTAAACCATTTGTCTGTACATTGTATGTGGTCAGTGGCTAAACCATTTGTATGTACATTGTATGTGGTCAGTGGCTAAACCATGTGTCTGTACATTGTATGTGGTCAGTTGCTAAACCATTTGTCTGTACATTGTATGTGGTCAGTGGCTAAACCATTTGTATGTACATTGTATGTGGTCAGTGGCTAAACCATTTGTCTGTACATTGTATGTGGTCAGTGGCTAAACCATGTGTCTGTACATTGTATGTGGTCAGTTGTTAAACCATTTGTATGTACATTGTATGTGGTCAGTTGCTAAACCATTTGTATGTACATTGTATGTGGTCAGTTGCTAAACCATTTGTCTGTACATTGTATGTGGTCAGTGGCTAAACCATTTGTCTGTACATTGTATGTGGGCAGTGGCTAAACCATGTGTCTGTACAATGTATGTGGTCAGTTGTTAAACCATTTGTATGTATATTGTATGTGGTCAGTTGCTAAACCATTTGTATGTACATTGTATGTGGTCAGTTGCTAAACCATTTGTATGTACATTGTATGTGGTCAGTGGCTAAACCATTTGTATGTACATTGTATGTGGTCAGTGGCTAAACCATTTGTATGTACATTGTATGTGGTCAGTAGCTAAACCATTTTTCTGTACATTTTATGTGGTCAGTGGCTAAACCATTTGTATGTACATTGTTTGTGGTCAGTGGCTAAACCATTTGTATGTACATTGTATGTGGTCAGTGGCTAAACCATTTGTATGTACATTGTATTTGGTCAGTGGCTAAACCATTTGTATGTACATTGTATGTGGTCAGTTGCTAAACCATTTGTATGTACATTGTATGTGGTCAGTTGCTAAACCATTTGTATGTACATTGTATGTGGTCAGTTGCTAAACCATTTGTATGTACATTGTATGTGGTCAGTGGCTAAACCATGTGTCTGTACATTGTATGTGGTCAGTGGCTAAACCATTTGTATGTACATTGTATGTGGTCAGTGGCTAAACCATTTGTATGTACATTGTATGTGGTCAGTGGCTAAACCATTTGTATGCACATAATTTCATGCACATTGTATGCACATCTTTGTATGCACATTGTATGCACATCATTGTATGCACATCATTGTATGCACATTGTATGCACATCTTTGTATGCACATTGTATGCACATTGTATGCACATCATTGTATAAACATTGTATGCACATCTTT
Organism: Lymnaea stagnalis; assembly: GCA_964033795.1. Taxonomy (NCBI): domain Eukaryota; kingdom Metazoa; phylum Mollusca; class Gastropoda; family Lymnaeidae; genus Lymnaea; species Lymnaea stagnalis. Next base: position 932,826 of record CAXITT010000224.1, read on the forward strand.
GTATGCACATTGTATGCACATCATTGTATGCACATTGTGTGCACATCATTGTATGCACATCATTTTATGCACATTGTATGCACATCATTGTATAAACATTGTATGCACATCTTTGTATGCACATTGTATGCACATCATTGTATGCACATTTTATGCACATTGTATGCACATTGTATGCACATCATTTTATGCACATTGTATGCACATTGTATGCACATATTATGTCTCTAGCTTTAAGTTATAAAAACGTTCTGCGACAATTTTTTTTTATTAAAAGACTTAAATTATTTTTTGTGTGTGGCGCTCATGACAACACAACTATGACACATACGGCCCTGGATGTTGGGGGGCCTCATGATAACACAACTATGACCCATACGGCCCAGGATGGGGGGGCCTTCATGACAACAAAACTATAACCCATACGGCCCTGGATGGTGGGGGCCCTTATGACAAAACAACTATGACCCATACGGCCATGGATGGTGGGGGCCTCATGGCAACACAACTATGACCCATTCGGCCCTGGATGGTAGGGGGGCCTCATGGCCACACAACTATGACCCATACGGCCATGGATGGTGGGGGGCCTCATGGCAACACAACTATGCCCCATTTGGCCCTGGATGGTGGGGGGCCCTCATGACAACACAACTATGACCCATACGGTCCTGGATGGTAGGGGGGCCTCATGACAACACAGCTATGACCCATACGGCCCTGGATGGTGGGGGCCCTCATGACAACACAACTATGACCCAGACGGCCCTGGATGGTGGGGACCCTAATGACAACACAACTATGACCCATACGGCCCTGGATGGTGGGGGGCCTCATGACAAAACACTTATGACCCATACGGCCCTGGATGGTGGGGACCCTCACGACAACACATTTTACCCCATTTCGTGTTAGTATTATATCCTGTATCAATGATTTCATTTAACACAAGTATATTTTGTATCTCAAGACTGGGCTGTTCTCCGACAGATGCATTCTGTCCGATAACATAACAAGTCTATATTGTAACTCAAGACTGGGTTGTTCCTCTACGACAGATGCATTCTGTCCTCTTTATTATAACAAGTCTATATTTTATCTCAAGACTGGGCTGTTCTGCTCCGACAGATGCATTCTGTCCACTAACATAACAAGTCTATATTGTAACTCAAGACTGGGTTGTTCCACTACGACTGATGCATTCTGTCCTCTAACATAACAAGTCTATATTGTAACTCAAGACTGGGTTGTTCCTCTACGACAGATGCATTCTGTCCTCTAACATAACAAGTCTATATTGTACCTCAAGACTGGGCTGTTCTTCTACGACAGAGGCAACGTGTCTTTTAGCACAACAGGTCTACCTTATAACATTATACAGTTATAACTAGATCAACGGCATCGAATTATTGCATTGTTATCATGTCTTAAAGTGAGAAATCCTATTGCGTTAAAAAAATCAACATTTCCTTCCATCGACTTCAAAGATGTGGCGTGTCGTGTAAATATTCAGAGCTACGAAAATGATGGAAAGCTTCAGGTAAAAAATGATTGATTTATTTTTTTACCGGAACTGTTCACTGCCGTCCATGAAAATTTAGAGTTCAACATGAACATGCCGTTCGCATAAAGTGGTTAAATATAAAAAACGAGACAAGATGCTTAATGATGGGGCTCGCATTCAACACGATCCATCCATTCAATCCATGGATGGACTGATCGTGATGTGTGGGTGGCCCATTCGACCTGTTCACTAGAAATTGAATATGTTAACATCTTATAATATTTCCATCAACAAATAAAAAATGTGTGCACGTACAGGTCGTCGCTTGTTTTCACCCTTCGTAAGACATCTGTCCGGTAGCGTAAGAGGATGGGGGGAGGAGGAGTGAGGGGGCACAGTGACGTAAGAGGGGTCAGTGGAGGGGGCAGCATCTGCCGTCACTTGTTTTAAGATGACCTCTGACCGGATAAGCTGCGGGTTTATTTTTCTGTTCTTTGCCTAGAAAAGAAAGAGATGTTGGTGATGCATACCATCTGTTCTGTGCCAAGAAAAGAAAGAGATGTTGGTGACGCATACCATCTGTTCTTTGACAAGAAAAGAAAGAGATGTTAGTGACGCACACCATCTGTTCTTTGCCAAGAAAAGAAAGAGATGTTGGTGACGCATACCATCTGTTCTTTGCCAAGAAAAGAAAGAGATGTTGGTGACGCATACTATCTGTTCATTGCCAAGAAAAGAAAGAGATGTTGGTGACGCATACCATTTGTTCTTTGCCAAGAAAAGAAAGAGATTTTGGTGACGCATACCATTTGTTCTTTGCCACAAAAAGAAAGAGACGTTGGTGACGCATACCATCTGTTCTTTGACAAGAAAAGAAAGAGATGTTGGTGACGCATACCATTTGTTCTTTGCCAAGAAAAGAAAGAGATGTTGGTGACGTATACCATTTGTTCTTTGCCAAGAAAAGAAAGAGATGTTGGTGACGCATACCATTTGTTCTTTGCCAAGAAAAGAAAAAGATGTTGGTGACGCATACCATCTGTTCTTTGCCAAGAAAAGAAAGAGATTTTGGTGATACATACCATTTGTTCTTTGAAAAGAAAAAAAAGAGATGTTGGTGACGCATAACATTTGTTCTTTGCCAAGAAAAGAAAGAGATGTTGGTGACGCTTACCATCTGTTCTTTGCCAAGAAAAGAAAGAGATGTTGGTTACGCATACCATTTGTTCTTTGCCAAGAAAAGAAAGAAATGTTGGTGACGCATACCATCTGTTCTTTGCCAAGAAAAGAAAGAGATGTTGATAACGCATACCATCTGTTCTTTGCCAAGAAAAGAAAGAGATGTTAATGACCCATACCATTTGTTCTTTGCCAAGAAAAGAAAGAGTTGTTGGTGACGCACACCATTTGTTCTTTGCCAAGAAAAGAAAGAAATGTTGGTGACGCATACCATCTGTTCTTTGCCAAGAAAAGAAAGAGATGTTGATAACGCATACCATCTGTTCTTTGCCAAGAAAAGAAAGAGATGTTAATGACCCATACCATTTGTTCTTTGCCAAGAAAAGAAAGAGTTGTTGGTGACGCACACCATTTGTTCTTTGCCAAGAAAAGAAAGAAATGTTGGTGACGCATACCATCTGTTCTTTGCCAAGAAAAGAAAGAGATGTTGATAACGCATACCATCTGTTCTTTGCCAAGAAAAGAAAGAGATGTTAATGACCCATACCATTTGTTCTTTGCCAAGAAAATAAAGAGTTGTTGGTGACGCACACCATTTGTTCTTTGCCAAGAAAAGAAAGAGATGTTGATAACGCATACCATCTGTTTTTTGCCAAGAAAAGAAAGAGATGTTAATGACCCATAACATTTGTTCTTTGCCAAGAAAAGAAAGAGATGTTGGTGACGCATACCATTTGTTCTTTGCCAAGAAAAGAAAGAGATGTTAATGACCCATACCATCTGTTCTTTGCCAAGAAAAGAAAGAGATGTTGGTGACGCATACCATTTGTTCTTTGCCAAGAAATGAAAGAGATGTTGGTGACGCATACCATCTGTTCTTTGCCAAGTAAAGAAAGAGATGTTGGTGATGCATACCATCTTTTCTTTGCCAAGAAATGAAAGAGATGTTGGTGATGCATACCATCTGTTCTTTGCCAAGAAAAGAAAGAGATGTTGGTGATGCATACCATCTGTTCTTTGCCAAGAAAAGAAAGAGATGTTGGTGATGCATACTATCTGTTCTTTGCCAAGAAAAGAAAGAGATGTTGGTGACGCATACCATCTGTTGTTTGCCAAGCAAAGAAAGAGATGTTGGTGACGCATACCATCTGTTCTTTGCCAAGAAAAGAAAGAGATGTTGGTTGCGCATACCATTTGTTGTTTGCAAATATCACTTAACATTACGACATTCAAAATAAGACGGCAGAGGTGTAGATCGATTGTACCAAAAGTGCTTCATAAGTTCACACTTCAAAGGTCAGGAGGGGCGGTGCTATTTTGATGGTTGTTGTACACGATTTCTCTCTGATATGTAATAAAACAGTGTCGTGTGTCCACAGTAAGGGGGTCATCGACCCCCCCACCCCATTCCCCACCCTCATCTCACGTGATTAAAAATTAATTTTATGGGAACTGTTGGACTTTTTCGGGGTGGGGTTGGGCCTCAAAATTCAAGGGCAGGCTTTAGGCGGCACAAGGTCAAACTACACCACGGCATGCATCGCTCAAAATCTATAACAAGTTTATGTTGTATTCTTTCATAAAAGGTGTCCTCAAACTACGGCCCGCGGATGCTATTCGGCCCGCCAGGGGTCCTTAACCCGGCCCGCTCGGCCCTCTGATGGGTACCTGGGTAGCATTGATAAAAATGTAACTAGATATTGACCATCCTATTGCAGAGCTAGATCAGATCTATATCACCCATTAAATAGTGATACTTATATGTTGATTAAAATATCTCTTCATTGTAACTGTTCATCTACTTCATATTGTTCATTGCACATAACACACAATGTGCATAAGAAGTCATTCTTTTTTTTTTAAATTAAAGTTCGCCACCCCCACCCC
>CAXITT010000224.1:940707-962092 GCA_964033795.1 Lymnaea stagnalis
CCACAACTACCACGACTGCCACTACTACCACGACAACCACTACTTCCACAACTACCACGACAACCACAACTACCACGACTACCACTACTACCACGACAACCACAACTACCACGACAACCACAACTACCACGATAAACAACACCTACCACGACAACCACAACTACCACGACAACCACAACTACCACGACAACCACAACTACCACGACAACCACAACTACCACGACTACCACTACTACCACGACAACCACTACTACCACGACAACCACAACTACCACGACAACCACAACTACCACGACAACCACAACTACCACGACTACCACTACTACCACGACAACCACTACTTCCACGACAACCACAACTACCACGACAACCACAACTACCACGACAACCACAACTACCACGACTACCACTACTACCACGACTACCACAACTACCACGACAACCACAACTACCACGACTACCACTACTACCACGACAACCACTACTTCCACGACAACCACAACCACCACGGCAACCACAACTACCACGACAACCACTACTTCCACGACAACCACAACTACCACGACAACCACAACTACCACGACAACCACAACTACCACGACTGCCACTACTACCACGACAACCACTACTTCCACAACTACCACGACAACCACAACTACCACTACTACCACGACAACCACAACTACCACGACAACCACAACTACCACGACAACCACAACTACCACGATAAACCACACCTACCACGACAACCACAACTACCACGACAACCACAACTTCCACGACAACCCCAACTACCACGACAACCACAACTACCACGACTACCACTACTACCACGACAACCACTACTTCCACGACAACCACAACTACCACGACAACCACAACTACCACGACTACCACTACTACCACGAATACCACAACTACCACGACAACCACAACTACCACGACAACCACAACTACCACGACAACCACAACTACCACGACAACCACAACTACCACGACTACCACTACTACCACGACAACCACTACTTCCACGACAACCACAACTACCACGACAACCACAACTACCACGACAACCACTACTTCCACGACAACCACAAACACACGATAAACAAAATCCTTCTGCAAACTCAATTTCATAGCCTTTGTGCGTGTGAAATCGGAAATGACACTGCGTTGATTTTGACCATGGTCAGGGGATTTTCTAATGCATGCTGCACTGCATTACGTTGACACGTTAAATAAAGAAATGTTAGACAATGTGTCAGTAAAATAAAATATGTCAGGACAAGACAAAGTAAGGGTCGGGGGATGAAGGCAGGAACCAGCCGGGGGTAGGGGGACTAAACATTTACAAAAGGAAGGGCAACTAAAGGAAAGGTAACTTAAGGAAGGGCAACTAAAGGAAAGGCAACTAAAGGAAGAGCAACTAAAGGAAGGGCAACTGAAGGAAGGGCAACTAAAGAAAGACCAACTAAAGGAAGGGTAACTAAAGGAAGGGCAACTAAAGGAAGGGTAACTAAAGGAAGGGTAACTAAAGGAAAGGTAACTAAAGGAAGAGCAACTAAAGGAAGGGCAAATAAAGGAAGGGCAACTTAAGGATGGGCAACTAAAGGAAGGGTAACTAAAGGAAAGGCAACTAAAGGAAGGGCAACTAAAAGACCAACTAAAGGAAGGGTAACTAAAGGAAAGGCAACTAAAGGAAGAGCAACTAAAGGAAGGGCAACTAAAGAAAGGGCAACTAAAGAAAGACCAACTAAAGGAAGGGCAACTGAAGGAAGACCAACTAAAGGAAGGGTAACTAAAGGAAAGGCAACTAAAGGAAGAGCAACTAAAGGAAGGGCAACTAAAGAAAGGCCAACTAAAGGAAGGGCAACTTAAGGAAGGCCAACTAAAGGAAGGGTAACTAAAGGAAAGGCAACTAAAGGAAGAGCAACTAAAGGAAGGGCAACTGAAGGAAGGGCAACTAAAGAAAGACTAACTAAAGGAAGGGTAACTAAAGGAAGGGCAACTAAAGGAAAGGCAACTAAAGGAAGAGCAACTAAAGGAAGGGCAACTGAAGGAAGGGCAACTAAAGAAAGACCAACTAAAGGAAGGGTAACTAAAGGAAAGGCAACTAAAGGAAAGGCAACTAAAGGAAGGGCAACTAAAGAAAGACCAACTAAAGGAAGGGTAACTAAAGGAAAGGCAACTAAAGGAAGAGCAACTAAAGGAAGGGCAACTGAAGGAAGGGCAACTAAAGAAAGACCAACTAAAGGAAGGGTTACTAAAGGAAGAGCAACTAAAGGAAGAGCAACTAAAGGAAGGGCAACTAAAGGAAGGGCAACTGAAGGAAAGGTAACTAAAGGAAAGGCAACTAAAGGAAGAGCAACTAAAGGAAGGGCAACTGAAGGAAGGGCAACTAAAGAAAGACCAACTAAAGGAAGGGTAACTAAAGGAAAGGCAACTAAAGGAAGAGCAACTAAAGGAAGAGCAACTAAAGGAAGGGCAACTGAAGGAAGGGCAACTAAAGAAAGACCAACTAAAGGAAGGGTAACTAAAGGAAGGGCAACTAAAAGAAAAGGCAACTAAAGGAAGAGCAACTAAAGGAAGGGCAACTAAAGGAAGGGCAACTGAAGGAAGGGCAACTAAAGAAAGACCAACTAAAGGAAGGGTAACTAAAGGAAGGGCAACTAAAGGAAGAGTAACTAAAGTAAGGGCAACTAAAGAAAGAGCAACTAAAGGAAGGGCAACTAAAGGAAGGGCAACTGAAGGAAGGGCAACTAAAGAAAGACCAACTAAAGGAAGGGTAACTAAAGGAAGGGCAACTAAAGGAGAGTAACTAAAGTAAGGGCAACTAAAGAAAGAGCAACTAAAGGAAGGGCAACTTAAGGAAGGGTAACTAAGGAAAAGGTAATTAAAGAAAGGTTAACTAAAAGAACGGTTAGTAGAGAAAGGATAACAAAAGTAAGGAGAACATAAAGAAATAATCTAAACAAAGAAGAATTTTCTTTTTAATTTTAAATTTTCCTTTCCTAAATTAAAAAAAAAACAACTATAGTCTACATACTTTAAAATATTATTAAAAATTATTTTATTTATTTATTTTAATCGTATTTTCGTAAAACTGGGAGGTGGGTCGGGTTGGGTGTCCAGCAGTGAAAGGTCTGAACCTTTGCCTCTGCCATATAACACATTCGTAGTCCTCAGCTACCGAGCGAGTCCCAAGCTAATGGCCAACTAAGCTATATTTAATGTCAGTGTGGCTAATGAAACATTGAAACAATCGCCTCCCACAGTCACACAGTCAGAATGGGCGGTGTCGTGCGTCTATTAGCACGGTTGTCGAGGTGGAAGGCAAGTGTGTCTTGAGATGGCAGTGTGACTATGGACACGACACGTGTATGAACGCGCGGAGAATTAAAATATGAATGCTGACACAATAAGTGTATGAAAGTGTGTAGAAATGAAACATTACTATTGACACAATAAGTGTAAGAACGTGTGTAGAAGTGAAATGTGGCTATTGACACAATAAGTGTATGAACGTGTTTAGAAATGAAATATTACTATTGACACAATAAGTGTATAAACGTGTGTAGAATTGCAATATAACTATTGACACAGTAAGTGTATGAAAGTGAGTAGAAGGGAAATATGACTATTGACAAAATAAGTGTATGACAGTAAGAATGAATGTATGATAACCCTAGAGAAAAAAAAAACATTTTTGGCAAATTTAACAAAGGCGTTTCTTTTCCAGAGCCCTGTGGTAATGAAGTATTGTGGTAATGAGGTAATGTGGTGATAAGGCAATGTGGACGTCAGATAATGTGGTCATGAGGTATTTATTTTGTCTTGCTTATTACATAACGAATATTGAATTTTCCATAGCTTCTGTTTTAACCTGTATCCTTCCACTCGAACTGTGACCTGCCGTCTCCTTCATTTCATTCACAGACTAAACGCTTGCATTGACTAAGCCACTGCTTCCACCTTCCCCCAAACCATACCAAACACGAGTTACTTCCATACCAAACACGAGTTACTTCCATACCAAACATGTGTTACTTCCATACCAAACATGTGTTACTTCCATACCAAACACGAGTTACTTCCATACCAAACACGTGTTACTTCCATACCAAACAAGAGTTACTTCCATACCAAACATGTGTTACTTCCATACCAAACATGTGTTACTTCCATACCAAACACATGTTACTTCCATACCAAACACGAGTTACTTCCATAACCAACACGTGTTACTTCCATACCAAACACGAGTTACTTCCATACCAACACTTGTTACTTCCATACCAAACACGTGTTACTTCCATACCAAACACGAGTTACTTCCATACCAAACACGTGTTACTTCCATACCAAACAAGAGTTACTTCCATACCAAACATGTGTTACTTCCATACCAAACATGTGTTACTTCCATACCAAACACATGTTACTTCCATACCAAACACGAGTTACTTCCATAACCAACACGTGTTACTTCCATACCAAACACGAGTTACTTCCATACCAACACTTGTTACTTCCATACCAAACACGTGTTACTTCCATACCAAACATGTGTTACTTCCATACCAAACACGTGTTACTTCCATACAACACACGAGTTACTTCCATACCAAACACGTGTTACTTCCATACCAAACACGAGTTACTTCCATACCAAACACTTGTTAGTTCCATACCAAACATGTGTTACTTCCATACCAAACATGTATTACTTCCACACCAAACATGTGTTACGTCCATACCAAACATGTGTTACCTTCATGCCAAACATGTGTTACTTCCATACCAAACACGAGTTACTTCCATACTAAAGACGTGTTACTTCCATACCAAACATGTATTTCTTCCATACCAAACACGAGTTACTTCCATACTAAAGACGTGTTACTTCCATACCAAACACGTGTTACTTCCATACCAAACACTTGTTACTTCCATACCAAACACGTGTTACTTCCATACCAAACACGTGCTACTTCCATATCAAACACGAGTTACTTCCATACCAAACACGTGTTACTTCCATACCCAACATGTATTACTTCCATACAAAACACGTGTTACATCCTTACCCAACACGTGTTACTTCCATACCAAACACGTGTTACTTCCATACCAAACACGTGTTACGTCCATACCAAACACATGTTACTTCCATACCAAACACGTGTTACTTCCATACCAAACACATGTTACTTGCATACCAAACACGTGTTACTTCCATACAAAACACGTGTTACTTCCATACCAAACACATGTTACTTCCATACCAAACACATGTTACTTCCATACCAAACACTTGTTACTTCCATACCAAACACGTGTTACTTCCATACCAAACACGTGTTACTTCCATACCAAACACATGTTACTTCCATACCAAACATATCTTACTTCCATACCAAACACATGTTAATTCCATACCAAACACGTATTATTTCTATAACAAACACGAGTTCCTTCCAAACAGATCGTCTAATAAATAGTGGACTAAGTTAAATACTTGTACCTAATGCATACATTCAACTTTTCTGGCTCAAAGATCAATTATTATCTTAAGATTCTTTTTTATCAGATCTCACACGATTTGCAAGAAATTGATAAGAAACGATGACGTCATGTCAGGACTAGGAGGATTTTCTAGAATCCAGTTCAGTCTCATAAATCAGTCCACAGAATTGTGGACCAGAGATTACTGCACTGAAAGCCCTTGTGACGCCTTACTTATGACAACTTTCTGCAGTATCATTCATATATTTATAAGGTCAAAAGTCTCCTTTTTTTTTTTAGAAATTGTGAAATAGTCTTAAGTCTCAAAAAATGAATTTATTTATTTTATTGTGTCTTTATCTAAAATCTCCCCTTCCTTGTGTTTCTTAATTCCTCTCCGACTTGATCAGAGCCTCTTTGAAATGAGTCCTAGTTGTAACCGCTATGTGCAGAAAAGCAAAGTAAATTAAATTAAATTATACACAACAACCGGTACGTTCCTTCATTCAAGAAATTCTATTTGGAAGTCATCATTTCCGGATTCGTGAACAAGAGATTATGTTTTCATTTTCATACTGCATTCAGTGACCACAAATTTGTCCTAAAATCGGGTGAAAAAATTTAATATGGTTCACAATATCGCAACTTCCATACCGGCTAACATGATCGAGCTCTGTTTAATGAGCGCCTTGTAACAGCGATCAATCCATCCATCAATCCATCCATCAATCCATCCATCAATCAATCCATCAATCAATCCATCAATCAATCCATCAATCAATCCATCAATCAATCCATCAATCAATCCATCAATCAATCCATCAATCAATCAATGTTACAGCTCATAATGCTGTCCGATGGCTTTCTGATGAAATGGAAACATCATTTCAACAATGGCGGTCGCAGAGGTGCTGATGAAATGGAAACATCATTTCAACAATGGCGGTCGCAGAGGTGCTCCTAAAATGGAAACATCATTTCAACAATGGCGGTCGCAGAGGTGCTCCTAAAATGGAAACATCATTTCAACAATGGCGGTCGCAGAGGTGCTCCTAAAATGGAAACATCATTTCAACAATGGCGGTCGCAGAGGTGCTCCTAAAATGGAAACATCATTTCAACAATGGCGGTCGCAGAGGTGCTCCTAAAATGGAAACATCATTTCAACAATGGCGGTCGCAGAGGTGCTCCTAAAATGGAAACATCATTTCAACAATGGCGGTCGCAGAAGTGCTCCTAAAATGCGGGCACGTGTTTTTAAATTGTGGTTGGTGCATTTAGATCACAGGTTTCCCTGACATCGGCTAGCACCCTTCCGCGTCAGGGGTCGGCTCCCCTGCATGAGCGTCGTCTCCAGCCCATTGGTCAGCACGTTCATCACACTGGAACAATTGCTGGCCCATATTTAGATCGGTCGGCGGTCTTTTGGATGCGCTCTGGAACAACAGAGCGACGCTTTATCTCATCAAACAAGCGATGACGTGGCATTAATGGCGCTGTGGGCAAACACGAGCTGCACTCTTGGTATTAGTGGCAGTATCACGAGAAACAATTGCTGCCCATACAGGGGCGTGGTTAGGATTTTGACCGAGAATTTCGCCACCTCTTTCCGCGAAAATTTCTGCGGATTTTCGAAAAAGACGTCACTTAATAAACATTTTAAACGCTAATCCGCCTTGTGGAGCACCCACCGACCAATCATTGCACACCCTCTTACTACGCCACTGTGCACCTGTGCATTATGAGAAACAAATGCTGCAATTGTGGTGTTGTCAACAGAAGTATGAGAAACAGTTGATATATTACTGGTATTAACAGAAGTATGAGAAAGAGTTGATATATTACTGGTATTAACAGAAGTATGAGAAAGAGTTGATATATTACTGGTATTAACAGAAGTATGAGAAACAGTTGATATGTTACTGGTATTAACAGAAGTAAGAGAAACAGTTGATATATTACTGGTGTTAACAGAAGTATTAGAAACAGTTGATATATTACTGGTGTTAACAGAAGTATTAGAAACAGTTGATATATTACTGGTGTTAACAGAAGTATGAGAAACAGTTGATATATTAATTTTGTTAACAGAAGTATGAGAAACAGTTGATATATTACTGGTATTAACAGAAGTATGAGAAACAGTTGATATATTACTGGTATTAACAGAAGTATGAGAAACAGTTGATATATTACTGGTATTAACAGAAGTATGAGAAACAGTTGATATATTACTGGTATTAACAGAAGTATGAGAAACAGTTGATATATTACTGGTATTAACAGAAGTATGAGAAACAGTTGATATAATACTGGTATTAACAGAAGTATGAGAAACAGTTGATATATTACTGGTATTAACAGAAGTATGAGAAACAGTTGATATATATGACCATAATTGTCTTCATACTCTTTGTCAACTATATAATGACCATAAAACAGAAGTATGAGAAACAGTTGATATATTACTGGTATTAACAGAAGTATGAGAAACAGTTGATATATTACTGGTATTAACAGAAGTATAAGAAACAGTTGATATATTACTGGTATTAACAGAAGTATGAGAAACAGTTGATATATTACTGGTATTAACAGAAGTATGAGAAACAGTTGATACATTACTGGTATTAACAGAAGTATGAGAAACAGTTTCTATATTACTGGTATTAACAGAAGTATGAGAAACAGTTGATATATTACTGGTATTAACAGAAGTATAAGAAACAGTTGATATATTACTGGTATTAACAGAAGTATGAGAAAAAGTTGATATATTACTGGTATTAACAGAAGTATGAGAAACAGTTGATATATTACTGGTATTAACAGAAGTATGAGAAACAGTTGATATACTACTGGTATTAACAGAAGTAAGAGAAACAGTTGATATATTACTGGTGTTAACAGAAGTATTAGAAACAGTTGATATATTACTGGTGTTAACAGAAGTATTAGAAACAGTTGATATATTACTGGTGTTAACAGAAGTATGAGAAACAGTTGATATATTAATTTTGTTAACAGAAGTATGAGAAACAGTTGATATATTACTGGTATTAACAGAAGTATGAGAAACAGTTGATATATTACTGGTATTAACAGAAGTATAACAGAAGTATGAGAAACAGTTGATATATTAATTTTGTTAACAGAAGTATGAGAAACAGTTGATATATTACTGGTATTAACAGAAGTATGAGAAACAGTTGATATATTACTGGTATTAACAGAAGTATAAGAAACAGTTGATATATTACTGGTATTAACAGAAGTAGGAGAAACAGTTGATATATTACTGGTATTAACAGAAGTAAGAGAAACAGTTGATATATTACTGGTGTTAACAGAAGTATTAGAAACAGTTGATATATTACTGGTGTTAACAGAAGTATTAGAAACAGTTGATATATTACTGGTGTTAACAGAAGTAAGAGAAACAGTTGATATATTAATTTTGTTAACAGAAGTATGAGAAACAGTTGATATATTACTGGTGTTTAAAGAAGTATTAGAAACAGTTGATATATTAATTTTGTTAACAGAAGTATGAGAAACAGTTGATACATTACTGGTGTTTAAAGAAGTATGAGAAACAGTTGATATATTACTGGTGTTTAAAGAAGTATTAGAAACAGTTGATATATTACTGGTGTTAACAGAAGTATGAGACACAGTTGATACATTACTGGTGTTAACAGAAGTATGAGAAACAGTTGATACATTACTGGTGTTAACAGAAGTATGAGAAACAGTTGATACATTACTGGTGTTAACAGAAGTATGACAAACAGTTGATATATTACTGGTGTTAACAGAAGTATGAGAAACAGTTGATACATTACTGGTGTTAACAGAAGTATGACAAACAGTTGATATATTACTGGTGTTAACAGAAGTATGAGAAACAGTTGATACATTACTGGTGTTAACAAAAGTATGAGAAACAGTTGATATATTACTGGTGTTAACAAAAGTATGAGAAACAGTTGATACATTACTGGTGTTAAAAGAAGTATGAGAAACAGTTGATATATTACTGGTGTTAACAGAAGTATGAGAAACAGTTGATACATTACTGGTGTTAACAAAAGTATGAGAAACAGTTGATATATTACTGGTGTTAACAAAAGTATGAGAAACAGTTGATACATTACTGGTGTTAAAAGAAGTATGAGAAACAGTTGATATATTACTGGTGTTAACAAAAGTATGAGAAACAGTTGATACATTACTGGTGTTAAAAGAAGTATGAGAAACAGTTGATACATTATTGGTGTTAACAAAAGTATGAGAAAAATTACCTCCACGTGATGTAAAGATAGCATCAGCATGAGCAAAATTCACCTGAGCTACAGATAGCAGCAGATTGAGAGACAGTCCATCTCCATGCGGTTACAGGCGAAACTCTGAGCTACAGATAGCAGCAGATTGAGAGACAGTCCATCTCCATGCGGTTACAGGGGAAACTGAGCTACAGTTAGCAGCAGATTGAGAGACAGTCCATCTCCATGCGGTTACAGGGGAAACTCTGAGCTACAGATAGCAGCAGATTGAGAGACAGTCCATCTCCATGCGGTTACAGGGGAAACTCTGAGCTACAGATAGCAGCAGATTGAGAGAAAGTCCATGTCCATGCGGTTACAGGGGAAACTCTGAGCTACAGATAGCAGCAGATTGAGAGAAAGTCCATCTCCATGCGGTTACAGGCGAAACTCTGAGCTACAGATAGCAGCAGATTGAGAGACAGTCCATCTCCATGCGGTTACAGGGGAAACTGAGCTACAGATAGCAGCAGATTGAGAGAAAGTCCATGTCCATGCGGTTACAGGGGAAACTCTGAGCTACAGATAGCAGCAGATTGAGAGAAAGTCCATCTCCATGCGGTTACAGTGGCAACTCTGAGCTACAGATAGCAGCAGATTGAGAAACAGTCCATCTCCATGTGGTTACAGTGGCAACTCTGAGCTACAGATAGCAGCAGATTGAGAAACATTTCATCTCCATGCGTTTTCAGGGGAAACTCTGAGCTACAGATAGCAGCAGATTGAGAAACAGTCCATCTCCATGCGGTTACAGGGGAAACTCTGAGCTACAGATAGCAGCAGATTGAGACAGTCCATCTCCATGCGGTTACAGGGGCAACTCTGAGCTACAGATAGCAGCAGATTGAGAAACATTTCATCTCCATGCGGTTACAGGGGAAACTCTGAGCTACAGATAGCAGCAGATTGAGAGACAGTCCATCTCCATGCGGTTACAGGGGAAACTGAGCTACAGATAGCAGCAGATTGAGAGACAGTCCATCTCCATGCGGTTACAGGGGAAACTGAGCTACAGATAGCAGCAGATTGAGAGACAGTCCATCTCCATGCGGTTACAGGGGCAACTCTGAGCAACAGATGCTCCGCTTTTAATTAGTGTCTTAGTTACAGCGTATCCAAGATTGTCTTAGTCCTTTTCTTAGTTACAGCTTATCCTCGGTTGTCTTAGTCCAGGTCTTAGTTTCAGCCTATCTTAGATTGTCATAGCTGTGGTCTTAAGGACATAAACTTGACTTAACATTGTTTATTTAAAGTTAAATGAAATGGGATGAAACCTATCTCCTGATCGACATTTTGAGAATAGACATGTGTTGTAAGGTAAGCACAAGGATAAAACCTATGTCCTGATCGACATTTTGAGAATAGACATGTGTTGTAAGGTAAGCACAAGGATAAAACCTATGTCCTGATCGACATTTTGAGAATAGACATGTGTTGTAAGGTAAGCACAAGGATAAAACCTATGTCCTGATCGACATTTTGAGAATAGACATGTGTTGTAAGGTAAGCACAAGGATAAAACCTATGTCCTGATCGACATTTTGAGAATAGACATGTGTTGTAAGGTAAGCACAAGGATAAAACCTATGTCCTGATCGACATTTTGAGAATAGACATGTGTTGTAAGGTAAGCACACGGATCAACACAACACATTGGCCATGTGTGTATATCGTGAGATCATTTATTATTTGCGATGTATTCATTTTTTAAAAATTCAGATTATAATGCATGGCGCTGTCTGCCCATTGGGACATGCAATTCATTTGATGTCTTAGGAAGCACGGACACGCAATTAAAGGGGACAAATTTAAAAGTAATTCAACATTTCTTCAGATTGGTATGAATTGTTTAAGACGCCATCTATATATAACAATAGCAATATGTCTATCTGTCCCACAATACATATTTCCATCTGTCCACATATCCATCTGAACCATTATCCATATGTTCAACTATCCATCTGATCCAATATCCATCTGTCTAACTGTCCGCCTGTCCAGCTGTCCATCTGTCTAACTGTCCAGCTGTCCACTAATTACAATGGTTCGTTTTTCAATAATCATATCTTAATTTTACCTGGTTACTTCAGATAAGTGATTATAGCTTTTTCAAATAGTTTACATATATTCATTGAAATGCTATGAATACTCGAATACCAGCCATCAAAATTCTATTTGAACTGGGTGACGCAGCTCGAAAATGTGATTCTGCTCCCGATATCCTCCAACCTACTTCCCACACTCAAGCTGTCGCGATCACACGGTCTTATCAGCAACAAGAGCGCATTTTCCATCATTTAATCTAATAATAAATTGCAAATGTGAGGTAAAGAGAAAAAAATTAAAAGTCCACTTTTAGATAGGTCAGTTCGTTGACCAGCGACATATATAGGGGCCCGCTGACACCAACGCAATCACTTTACGCTTTTGAAATGTCTCGTCTACTTGTCACTGTGTGTGTGCTCGTCTGTGTGTTGGTCGGGGTGCACGGGAAGCTCAGGTTTAAGAACCACTTAAAGCAGAGCTTGACCAGGGCGGCCAAGTACATGAAATCAGGACTGGCCGAAAGGTGAGATTTAGGACAAAAATATTTTTTTTATTTCGTAACTGCCAGCAAGGTTTCACGGTAATCGCAAGCAGTTCCAGTGTAGAGAAGTTCGGTTGATTGAATTAAAGAATTTTACCAGCCATCAGCTTAGTTTAGGTGTGGCTCTCAATATTTTGTTCCAGTCACCGCCCCCCCCCCCGAGCATAAAACACCTCCTTAGCACCCCAACAACCCCCGTTACACAACTTTGGCGAATAATTGTTGGTCTGACCCGCAATAGAAGTGTTTTCTTGACATACATGAAACGTATAGATTGATAGATTCTGTAATCATGAACCATTTCCTAGAATATTTCATTGAAATGAAAATGAAACATTTTGCATTGATCAATCAAGTACAAGTAGGAACAATATTGATCAAAAGCATGGGATACTTCAAGTCTCATTAAACATCCACTAAAAACATTTTTTTTCGCATAAATCCTTTATAAAAAGTAATAGTGAGCCATTGGAAGGGGAAAAAAAAAGGGGAAGGGGGTGGGTTAGGCTGCTGAAAATTTGACAAAACATTTATACAAGTAACGCACCTTAGAAGAATTCCAATTAGCCCCACCCCCTCACCTCCCCCCCACCCCCCGCTTTAAGACTCGCAAAAAAAATGTCCCGCCCCTGAACTATATTAACATCCTACTGTCCTATCCGACATTCTACTGTCCTATCCGGCATTCTACTGTCCTATCCGACATTCTACTGTCCTATCCGACAATCTACTGTCCTATCCGACATTCTACTGTCCTATCCGACAATTTACTGTCCTATCCGACATTCTACTGTCCTATCCGACATTCTACTGTCCTATCCGACATTCTACTGTCCTATCCGACATTCTACTGTCCTATCCGACATTCTACTGTCCTATCCGACAATCTACTGTCCTATCCGACATTCTACTGTCCTATCCGTTTTTACACAACAGATTGATTTCAGCAACGATTTCAGAAGAAAAAAAAGAAGAAAATATGGCGCACCAATGGCACGTGCAATAGTTGTCTCTTTATAAAGAATCTCATTTAGCGCAGTTATCGGGAGTTTCATTTCGTGAAATCAGCGTCACCACAAGTGTCGACTGCCCGGGGCCCTCCGGTGGTCTTAATCCGCCCACGGTGAATGGCGTTGTCTTACCGGAGCCAGGAAGGTGCAATGGTTTCATCTCCCGCCCCCTGACACTGGAAGGGTTTTGGGTTTGGGTTTCACTTAGATGTCTGCTAGATAAGCCACGCCGTGTTTGATGTCTATGAGATCATGACCAGGAGAAGCACGTGTGTCTTCAAATGTCTCATCTGTCTTGTCAAATAATTCGTTCAAGAAAGACACTTCGCTACGGAGCAGCGAAAATCTGTTCTTCATCACCCAATTTTTTTGGGCTCAATCTTATTTGATCCAGTTTTATTTGGCCTAGTCTTATTTGACCCAGTCTTATTTCACCTAGTCTTATCAGTCTTATTTGACCTAGTCTTATCAGTCTTATTTGACCTAGTCTTATTAGTCTTATTTGACCCAGTCTTATTTGACCTAGTCTTATTAGCCTTAATTGACCCAGTCTTATTTGACCCAGTCTTATATTATTTGACCCAGTCTTATCTTACCAAGTCTTATTAGTCTTATTTGACCCAGTCTTATTTGACCCAGTCTTATTAGTCTTATTTGACCCAGTCTTATCTTACCCACACTTATTTATATTATTTGACCCACTCTTATTAGTCTTATTTTACTTAGTCTTATTTGACCCAGTCCTATCAGTCTTATTTGACCCAGTCTTATTAGTCTTATTTGACCCTGTCTTATTAGTCTTATTTGACCCAGTCTTATCTGACCCACACTTATTAATATTATTTGACCCAGTCTTATTAGTCTTATTTTACTTAGTCTTATTTGACCCAGTCCTATCAGTCTTATTTGACCCAGTCTTATTAGTCTTATTTGACCTAGTCTTATTTGAACCAGTCTTAAAGAATTCGGACTTTCAACATTAAGCCATGTTTCTTTCAAATATATTGCTGATTGAATTCCCCAGCGCCACCTAAAAATCTCTTAAATGCCCCATTCCCCCCCACCCCCAGGCTGTCCAAACATCAACTGGGTTGTGGCACCGTACACTTTGAGAGCAACTGCTCTGGGTTTAAAAAAAAATAAAATGTCAACTGTTGTATTAGGAGCGAGTTTAGTTTGTTGTCATCTTTTAACATCTAACAAAGCAGAAGATTTGTTCTCAATGAACTCAAAGGTCGACAGCCCCCCCCCCCACATTTCCGGTGAGAATGCATCAATGGGTTTGTCGGATAGCGGTTTAACTGTATTTGTCCTTTTTTCTCTTTTTTTTTTTTTAAACGGTCACCAGAAATTTGATCGAAAGAAATTTCGTCGACGGAAAATTGATCGACGGATTTTTTAAAAATTTTTGTGTTTTCAATTCACACTTAAAATTTCTGTCCCATGTCTGTTTGAACACACCACACACACACACACCACACACACCACACACACTACACACACCACACACACACACCACACACACCACACACCGTACTACGTTGTCAAACATAATAAGCCGTTCTAAAAATTTTGAGGCAAAACTTTCAAGTGTGAACTGAAAAAAAAAAAAAAAAAAAAAATTCGACCAAATTTCCGTCGCTCAATTTTTCGTCGACCTAATTTCTTTCGATCGAATTTCCAGAAACGTGTTTTTTTTTTACCACTTGACCATTCGACTCACTTTGACAGTTCCTATAGTTGGTTCAATCTCTTCATTTCTCCCATTACGGGTTGACTGCCGCTTGGTGGTGGAAGGCGTGTCCTGTCCTCTCTAGTAAACCCAACTTTCAAAACCAATTCCTGTGTCCGCTTCACAGACAGGCGGTCGGATGCACAGCCGACCAGTTTGCATGTCCGGAGAAATGTGTCCCGCAAACGTACGTCTGCGACACCGAAAATGACTGCTCGGGAGGATACGATGAAAGCCAGAATTGCCCGGCCAATTGTACAGGACCGAATCAGTTTCAATGTCCAGTAAGTCAGATGTTACACAGTAAGTCAGATGTTACAATGTTAATTGTCCGACCAATTGTATCGGACCACACCAGTTTCAATGTCCGGTAAGTCAGATGTTACAATGTTAATTGTCCGACCAATTTTACCGGACCACACCAGTTTCAATGTCCAGTAAGTCAGATGTTACAATGTTAATTGTCCGACCAATTGTACCGGACCACACCAGTTTCAATGTCCGGTAAGTCAGATGTTACAATGTTAATTGTCCGACCAATTGTACCGGACCACACCAGTTTCAATGTCCGGTAAGTCAGATGTTACAATGTTAATTGTCCGACCAATTGTACCGGACCACACCAGTTTCAATGTCCGGTAAGTCAGATGTTACAATGTTAATTGTCCGACCAATTGTACCGGACCACACCAGTTTCAATGTCCGGTAAGTCAGATGTTACAATGTTAATTGTCCGACCAATTGTACCGGACCACACCAGTTTCAATGTCCGGTAAGTCAGATGTTACAATGTTAATTGTCCGACCAATTGTACCGGACCACACCAGTTTCAATGTCCGGTAAGTCAGATGTTAAAATTTTAATTGTCCGACTAATTGTACCGGACCACACCAGTTTCAATGTCCGTTAAGTCAGATGTTACAATGTTAATTGTCCGACCAATTGTACCGGACCACACCAGTTTCAATGTCCGGTAAGTCAGATGTTAAAATGTTAATTGTCCGACTAATTGTACCGGACCACACCAGTTTCAATGTCCGGTAAGTCATATGTTACAATGTTAATTGTCCGACTAATTGTACCGGACCACACCAGTTTCAATGTCCGGTAAGTCAGATGTGTTTAAACGCATTGATGTTTTCTTTCCAATAACAGAAATGTAACAATGTAAACTGATCCCACGCGCTTATCTACTTGATCCCCTCCATCACATCACCTGATCCCATGCGCCAATCCACCTGATCCCATGCGCCAACCCACCTGATCCCATGCGCCAACCAAATGATCCCACCCAGCGATCCACTTGATCCCATGCGCCAACCCACCTAATCCCCTCCATCAACCCACTTGATCCCATTCGCATACATACCTGATCCCACACGCCGACCCACCTTATCCCACTCGCGGATCCACCTGATCCCATTCGTCGACCGATCTGATCAAATTCCCCGACCCAACTGATCCCATGCGTCGATCCAACTGATCCTTTGCACTAACCCACCTGCTCCCAGGTCCCGACCCATCAGGATGTTGTCCCAGACGTAATTCGCCCACATCGTATCGCTTGGGGTCCCCGATTCTTCCTAGCCGACATTGCCACCTACCAAGTGTGAGGCTAGACCATGATGGTATTTTTGTAAGAAGGACCAGTCAGTCAATGTCATCATCGTCATGTGTATCCCCTTTCCTTACAACTAAAGGCCACCATCTCCCTTCTCCGTACAACTAAAGGTCACCACTTCCCTTTTCCGTACAACTAAATGCCACCATCTCCCTTCTCCGTACAACTAAAGGTCACCACTTCCCTTCTCCGTACAACTAAATGCCACCATCTCCCTTCTCCGTACAACTAAAGGTCACCACTTCCCTTCTCCGTACAACTAAAGGCCACCATCTCCCTTCTCCGTACAACTAAAGGTCACCACTTCCCTTTTCCGTACAACTAAAGGCCACCCTCTCCCATCTCCGTACAACTAAGGGCCACATCTCCCTTCTTCGTACAACTAAAGGCCCCCATCTCCCTTCTCCGCACAACTAAAGGCCACCATCTCCCTTCTCCGTACAACTAAAGGCCATCATCTCCCTTCTCCATATAACTAAAGGCCACCATCTCCCCTCTCCGTACAACCAAAGGCCACTATCTCCCTTCTCCGTACAACTTAAGGCCACCATCTCTTTTCTCCATACAACTAAAGGCACCAATCTCCCATTTCCATACAACTAAAGGCCACCATCTCCCTACTCCATACAACTAAAGGCCACCATCTCCCTACTCTCTACAACTAAACGCCACCATCTCCCTACTCCATACAACTAAAGGCCACCATCTCCCTACTCTCTACAACTAAAGGCCACCATCTCCCTACTCCCTACAACTAAAGGCCACCATCTCCCTACTCCCTACAACTAAAGGCCACTATCTCTTGTATTGCTACTCCAGGGAGGACGATGCATCCCCGTGTTCTACCGATGTGACGGCACCAACGACTGCAGCGACGGAAGTGACGAAAAGAACTGTAATGGAACCTGCCAGAATGGATACTTCAAGGTGAGACATGCACGTGACGCAGCCTTTCAGTTTTTAATTCCAAACCATTTCCGTTGTACTAATTTATTCACGTTGAAGTCAATTTGATCTGTCAATAGTTTTTGGCAACATCTTCATAGCAACAACTTTCTCGCTCAAGAAATATTCCGGTTGTTAGATTTTAAGGCTAAAATATATTTTTACTCGAAACGATACAGCAGAGAGGTTTTTCTCACTTCTTTGAAAAGATGTTGCATCATATTTCTTTCACAATTTATAGTTTTAAGAAGTCAATCATAACTTCTTTGGGGTGTATTAATGAAGCAACATAAAAACAAAAAATACCCTTGGCGTCATTTTTGAAAATTACAACAAAACACACAAAAAAAAATACTTCGGTAATTTATAAAATAAGGTATATTTGGTAGAGTTCAATTTAGGTCAATTTAATTTATTAAAAAATATTTCTATTTTTCATCGATGCACAGTGCACATCTCATACGTACGTAGTTCTTTATAAAAAAATAATGTCAACAAGATTATATTAAAGTAAATGAAGAACCGCCATAGCAAGTGTTGTATGCATCAGATCCCACTCACCCACATCTACATATAAATCAACTATGTCATATAGCCAGTGTTGTATGTATCAGATCCCACTTACCCATACGTCCATCTAAATCATGTCACAGCCAGTCTTGTATGTATCAGATCCTACTCACCCACATGTCCATCTCAATCCTGTCATAACCAATGTTGTATGTATCAGATCCAAATCACCCATATGTCCATAAAAATCAACTCTGTCACATAGCCAGTGTTGTATGTATCAGATGCCACTCACCCACATCTCCATGTAAATCAACTTTGTCACTTAGCCAGTGTTGTAAGTATCAGATTCAACTCACCCACATGTCCATCTCAATCGTGTCATAGCCAGTGTTGTATGTATCAGATCCCACCCACATGTCCATCTCAATCATGTCATAACCAATGTTGCATGTATCAGATGCCACTCACCCACATGTCCCTCTCAATCCTGTCCTCCTCACCAGTGTGGTAACGGCGCCTGTATCAGCCACAGCTGGGAGTGTGACGGTGATGAAGACTGCGGCGACCATTCAGACGAGGCCAACTGTGGTGGAACTTGCAGGAGCGGTTACTTCCACGTAAGGCACTCTAGCAGGGCCGTCACCTGGGTACCCTGCGACCCCCTGTGGCGGCAAAGGTGGGGGGGGGGGTGGCGGGGGCGCTCATCTAACTTGGAGGGGCTCAATAAAATGTGATCTGGGGAAAAAAAAGAATGATTTAAATTGCATTGCAATTAAATAGCACAATCTAAAAACTTAAACAACAAAGAAATTAATATTTAAAATAACAATAATAATAATAAATGATCAACCTGTCCCAACTCACAATGCTTGAGCATCACCTGAGTCACAAGGTTTAGATAGATTTTTGTTTTAAATGGGGGTTGGGGGAGGGGGGAAACTTTCGTAGACCTGTTATTGGATGGGTGTTTATATTTTAAATCAGCTACTTACGGAGGAATGAGGGCAAGAGGAGAAAAAAAAAGGTGGTGGGGAGGGGGGGGGTCCTGTTGGAGGCACTTTTTAAGAGCGGAATTTCAAGTTCCCGTGCAAGGTAGAAAAGGTAGGTTTTTGAAAGGTGAGGTCTGGGGGTGGGGGGGGGAATAACCGAACCCACATTTGATTCCTACTCCTTGCTACGGTCATCAACCGTTACATTGAACTGAACATTGTCTAAGTTCTCCATTCCCGGTCTCAGCTTTTAGTCAGACCAAGCGCCTAGAGATAGGGGAGAGAAAAGGTGGGGGAGAAAACAAAAAAACAAGCCGTAAAAGCCTATCGCGGGGTCACCACCAAAGGTCAAAGGTCGGCATTCGAGCGACTGTTTGGTTTTTAGGACTAGCGATGACTGAAAAACAAACCGTTGGAGATCTGTTTCAACTGGATCAATAGACAAACAAAAAGAGAAACAAACTCGTCGGCCAAAAAAAAAAAAAAAAAAAAAAAAAAAAAATTAAAAAGGTAAAAAAAAAAAAAAAAAAAAAAATGTAACTCAGCTGTCGAAAGTTTTAACTCAGCTTATCGAAAGTTGTAACTCAGCTTATCGAAGGTTGTAACTCAGCTGTCGAAAGTTTTAACTCAGCTTATCGAAAGTTGTAACTCAGCTTATCGAAGGTTGTAACTCAGCTGTCGAAAGTTTTAACTCAGCTTATCGAAAGTTGTAACTCAGCTTATCGAAGGTTGTAACTCAGCTGTCGAAAGTTTTAACTCAGCTTATCGAAAGTTGTAACTCAGCTTATCGAAAGTTGTAACTCAGCTGTCGAAAGTTGTAACTGAGCTATCGAAAGTTGTAACTCAGCTTATCGAAAGTTGTAACTCAGCTGTCGGGAGTTGTAACTCAGCTTATCGAAAGTTGTAACTCAGCTATCGATAGTTAGAACTCATGAAAATCATACTTTTTTTTCTTCAAAAAGGTTAACTTTAAATGTTGTCTTTGAGTTTGAACATGTTGGCAGGCCTTCAGTTTCATTCGAGATCAAGTTCAATAATCTCGTTCAAACTTCAATGTTAATTTCCATGACTATTTGAATGACGCCCCTTGGCTTTGTTACCTAACAGTGATTAGCCAGAGTGTGAAAAACCAGCCGCCATGTGTGTCAGTTGATTGGGTCAAGGACGCTTCATCATTTTCCCTGTGAATTTGAAAATGCAGTTTACAGCCCCATATGCCACTGCGGAGTTTTAAGATAGGGGGGGGGTGCTATTTAAAGGCCACGTTCTCCACAACGGAATGGCATGTGTCCGACGGTGCGCCTCGAATGGTAACCATGCCATATCCCTTAGTGAGCCTGCATCTTGGTCAGAGTGTATATCTGGTAGATGACGTACTGACTTTGGGACACTGGGAGATGTCCGTGCAAAAGATTATAAATTTTGCAAAAATCAAATCCGGTCTAAGATGCCGCCAAATGGAGAACTGGAAGGTGGCTTGAGTATTCCGGACATCCGAGCGCCCTCTGCTGGTGCTGTAGTTTGGTGCCACAATAAAATTTACCAACGTGTAAAGGCTTCAGCGGCAGTTTATGCTTTAAAAACCATTGAGGAGCAGGAGAACTCATAAAACCACAGGCAGCAAATGTTGGGCCGGAAGGGGCTAGAAGGACATCTTAAAACAGACGCCAGCTTCAGTGGGGGGAACAGAGCACATTACCTCGCCGTGTTGGTGGCATCATATCAATCAGACTGTTGGTGTTGTTTTGTGTTTGTGTGTGTGTGTGCGCTTGATTACACAAAACTGATCGGAGATTTTTACGACCACAGAGAGCAATGTGTTCCCCTTTGGGTGGGCCGCTGCATGGTTTGAAATATTCAACGTTTATTACATCCCTCTAAGAAAAGATGAACTTAGAAGTCAGAGTAAGCGATCAATTTAAACACAGGGGGCCCGAAAACAAAATAGTTCACGCGACGGCTGTGGGTCGGTGTCATTGCACCAAATAGTTCTATTTACAGACCAAAAATATAGTCTAAAACTGTAACAAGAAAGTCGAAAGGAAGTTTAGGTAAGTACAAAAACAACCTATGTGAAGGCAAAGGCCAAAAAAACACACCAAAAAAAAAAAAAAAAAAAAAAAAAAAAAAAAAAAACCAAAAGAAAAAAACAAAAAAA